>JAZHYW010060772.1:0-15281 GCA_037355805.1 Ixodes ricinus | reverse complement strand
ACTTTAAGGCATTTTATTTTGTGACATAGGGATGTTATTCATTCCCTTTATTATTTTGTAACTTTAAAAAAATATAAACATAAGCAAAAACAGAAACGCGACACCGGAAACCAAATTACGAAGCACGAAACGTGAACATAATCAGTCACGCCCTTTCTATTATAACCTTTCGCTGCACTATAAAAAAAGTGAACGAGGTATGAGCGAACTACAGAAAGCCTTGTGAAAAGTTATATGTAGTCCCATCTTTTGCTATTTTCGCTCTCGACTACATTGAGGGTAATTGGCGCTGACACCCTCCTTTGGTTTTATTCCCGCCTGTCACACTTCCACCGTCCCCGCTAAAACAAATATTTGCTTTAATGCTTGGGATGGTGGTCCATCTTAACAAAGATTCTGAGTTGAGAATGACAAGTCAGGTGCTCTGTGTAGATTACTGAAGAGGTTGATGACAGTGCGCTCAACAGCAACAGCACAATTCTTGACGTTAGAATCATCCTCCCAAATACGTCACAGGGGCCAACAGGGAGAATCGCACGAGGCCGATAGAGGGACGCTTCGGGATTCCTCGCTTCCTCAGGACTTGTTTCCTCATCCACCTTGCTTAATGATATTAACTTATAATTTAAGCTTTTGGCTGCACACCTTTTAGATAAGAGGGCCAAGGTCCTGAATATCTACGTCCAATACTTCAAGCTAGTTGGAAGCACAAATTGGACATGACTGGCACGTCGGAGGTCGGCTAGTACTCAAGTAGTCACTGATTGCACTCGAGTTCCTCCGGAAAGCCTGACACAGCACTTGTGTTCAAGCAGTGCCCCACGCTGGCCTGAAGAATGTGACGTAGAAGAAACACCAGCCCTACAGCAGCCCTGCAATCTAGAAAGTAAATGTTTGCACCGCTGTGGTAAAAAAAGAAAAAGACTTCGTACCTGATAATCCGCCTTTTGCTCTCTGATTTCCTCGAAGCATTGTTTGACGTGCCTGAAGGAGGCAGAGCGAGTCGAGGCTGTAGACGAGAGGAAGGCATGTCCATTGGCTATGGGACAGCCTCCGCATGGCGGGAAACTGGTGGTCGCCTGCAGTGTCCAAGATGTCCACCTGGAACGAAAGGAGGCAACGAAATAAGGTTTTTGATTACTTTGTTCCTCAGCACAAGTACTCTCCCGCTGGATATAAGAACTAAAACAGCCGATCCAGAAATTTTTGTGTGTCCGCGGTCCCCACAAGTTCTATCTCGCAACTTGTGAAATAGTCCCAAGTAAGGACCTCATCTTCGCATTCTATTTCTAGTTTGGACTACAGCTCTCTCCAAACTGGCAGGTACGCCAAAGATTCAAGAAGGACGTTTGTTCCAGCTCACATAGTTCGCGACTGTATATCTACGGATTTCGAGATCTGAAAAGGTGTAGGCTGTAAATTCGGTCGTTTTACTATGATGCACTTTCAGCTGAAGTTTACCCTGCAACGTAAATGTGGCTAGTGTTTATTGCCACTGCGGATTATTAACCTCTCTTTAGACATAGAAATGCAAACGATGATTAAAACAGTAGTTCTCTCGGGTTACAATTGTATTGCAGTACCTCCTAGCCCATTATTTACGTGTCAAAAAAGGTCAAGGACGCTTCAAGATGTGCACGATTTTTTCATTTAATTTTGCAAAAAGCTGGTGTAACTGTGGATTGGATACATGCTTCCTCTCTACTTGTCGAGGGATGGCTCCTCACCGCTCCTTCTTTGGACCTTGTGAGGCTCTAGGCAACTTCCATAAAATAGGTATCAAAATAGCGCACGTAACCCGAAGGCCGGTTCACATACTTGCGACTACGGCACTGCCGGGAAGCGTTAAAAACCTGTTTAAGCCTCCTGTGACTGCTTACGACCAGCTTCCCTGCCGCGCAGCCGTAGTCGCGAGTGTGTGAAACAGCCTCAGATCAGCTGTCCTCGAGTGCGGAAGAGTCTGTTCATGGAATAGTGACTAGCTCTTGATCAACAAGATAGAACGGCACTGAGAAAAAGACGCCTAGTTTAACAAGTTTACATTGCTCAGAATTTAAATGCAGTGCCCTTTCAAAAGATGCTTTTCGTACAGGCGGATTAAATTTATCATTTTAAGTTTGTACCGAAATAGAAAAGCTGAAAAATATTTTACGATATCTCTTATTAAGTGCATAGTTAGTAATTGTGGGTAAGAGGAAAATGCTTCCATTACTCCTTAGATTAGGCGGAACAGAATTTACCATTGAAGGTAAGGGAACAGACGCCAAATATCATCTACACACCTATAAAGAACAGATAATTTGGACCACCGCTTTTACACGGGGTTTCTAATGCACCTAGAATATCGAAGACAAATTAATATAATAGAAGTGCTCTTGAAAACGTTTTCATTTGATAACCATGCTGCGATCCAGTGCCCGACGTCAAGACATCACCGGAAAACGATATTGTGCGTGTTTGCACAGTTTGAAAAAAGTCTGCCAAGTATGGTGACTGATTTTCGCTGTAGGTAAGCCATTTAGCCATTGAAATACGTCTGTCGGCTTGTGGTCTCTAATATGCTTGACGCATTACTTACTTGTACACGACCGCAGGCCGTTGTGCAGGCGGTAGTTATAATTAAGAGCAGCAACACTGCACCGCGTTTCATAGATACCCTACGCGCTTCGCGTGTACCATTGTGGCAGAAGGAAAGTCGATACCAAAATATTACCTTAGTTTTAGTTCAATACAACTAGGGCTTGGCGTTGACTAAACGTTTTAGCCTGATTAATCTCCACTCTTTAATCGATCAATTGATCGATTAATCGGGCTTCGTTCATTTGCATGCATAATAATTTTAAAAAAGTATTTTTTTTAAATCTTTTCTGAATATGGGATGAACGGCGCACTATACAATTTTTTTATGAATCAACCTCGATGTGTGAATATTGTTAAGAACAGTTCAGAGAAAATCACACTCACAGATTATTACTGCAGCTGCATTAGCAAAGATGTTGGTTGATACTCTCCGTCAAGGGCGACATCCTTAAATTATTTACAATTGTCTCTGCTGCGCTAACCGGACACTCGAGCGGCGATGAAGTGGTCGGGAGACGTGTAACCTTCTGTACTTGTCAGAAGTTACAATTATTATCCCTACAGTTTGCTTTAGGCCAAAGGTTGACGTGAAGTTATCCCTTCATGCAGGTGTACTCGTCCACGTCTGCGTGGTGAAAGCGTGTAATTTTTACTTTCTTTTGGTTCGTTAAAACTTTTACCGATCAACCGGTTAAAAATATTAATCGCGAATAAAGCATTCATCGATAAGATAGTCGATCAATTTTCTAGCCCTCAACCCAGTGTAATAAACCAGAGATCTCATTTAGAACCAGCCTCATAAGTATAGGAACACAAAGTGAGCGTATTTAGCGTGAGAAAAGTGCGTCACAGAATCAGCACCATTTAGGCGTGTCCACCAAAATAATTTAGTGCGTACAAAAAAAAAAACGTCTACAAGCGCTTAATTTTTGCCCAAATGCAACAATGGCGATCCGGACCAGGTGCAAACCCGTCACAACTAACCGCTATTTATTAAAAGATTATAAATTATGTTCAGCAACTTTCAGTGCGGAAAATGGGACCCGTTCTCGATCGTTCGCACCATTCAGCCGTAGTTCGGGGCCTTCGTGGACCACCATGTTGACATAGAATGTTTCAGAAAACCGGTTATGACATTTGAATAAGATAACGATTAGCTATGAGCCTTGACATCAATTTATGACTGCTATCGCTGCATTTGAATGAAGACTGGGCTTACACAATGCGTACTTTTTCATGCCACAAAAGAAAACGCAATTTTGCTTTCTACAGCTTGTACTTAGTTTTAACGTGAATAAATCGGCACCACCTTGAGGGTCATGGTGTCCAGATCGAACTCCTTGCAGAAGAGGTCCTCGACTGTGGGCTCGTAGCGGTCCGTGTAGGTGCTAGATAGAGCGCTTGACGATGGAACTCTTCCCCACTCCTCCGCCGCCGGGTGACCGATCTCATTCTGTACTCGTCTCCGCTCGCGCCGCCCTCCCAACTCGGAAATTCCTTAACCTGAGGGGAAAATCAGAACGAAACAAAAGGCATTACGCTTGTTTTTAATAAATCGTGTCAATGACCTCTTATTTTTTTTTTTAGTTTGCTCGTGTTTTGGGGATGACTACATTGAGCATTTAAATATATTAATTGGCGAAGTTGTAGGCCTCGTATACAGGAACCGTTATATACTTCGGAAGTCACTGAAGTATAACAATATAAATATATATTTCTTTCTCTCGTTTAAGGTACCTTCATTTTGGGTTGGGTACTACCGCGGCAACAAACCTTAAGGTACCCTAAAAAAAAAGAAAACAAGTTTTTTCAGGGGTGAAGCTCCTTAGAGTCCAGCCTTGTCTGCCCGGCGTCTCGTGCTCATCACGTTGGTTGCCATCCCATCTGTCTTCTTAAAAAAAGAAAACATGTTTGCGCAGTCAACAGGTTTCGAACCTGTGCGGGGAGACCCCAATGGATTTCTAGTCCATCGCCTTAACCACTCGGCCGCGACTGCGGGACGAGTAGGGAGCTCTGAGATGTGGTAGTAACTCAAGAGCTGGGGATGTCATGGATGAAACGTTGCATGTAGCGTCGCTCAACGTTTATAGACGACAGGGCGCTGCGGTGTCAAATGCTCAAATGCGTATATAACCACGTCCCATACGACACATTCTATTTCTGACATGGACCGTTGACTTAAGCGGTGGAGATGCGTTCCGACGGCTTCCTAGCGGATCCAAGCTGATCCGCTAGAAGAACCACTGGCTCTGCATTTCAGCGACCATAAAGCAGTAATAATGAAGTCGAAACGCAACCCGGAACTCAGCACTACCAATGAGCAATAAAAAAATTCAGCGCCATCACCTATACCTATGAACAATAAAATCAGTACCATCAGCACCACCAGAGCTTCGCCCCAATGCAATATCATTCACCACGTGGAGATGCGGTCATTTATTTTAGCACTTTAGTTGGGACAGGCGTGTCAAAAATTAGCTTTTCGCGAAAAAGAAACAATTAGAAAGCTGGAGCAATATTGACGGCGCGAGACGCAATGCAGTTGGTAGTCCCCTCCTTTCCCTCGTTTTCTTTCTCGGCATTTCGGGCGCGTGGAGGAGAGGTGATGAACCTCTTCTCCACGCGCTTTCAAGTTGAGGTGGAAAGAGTGAATGACCATTTTGTGACGTCATGGACATTGCGCGCAGAATTCGAAAGACATCTCTAACCGTCAGTATTGCTCTAGAAAGATTTTTTCGCGTGAAATTTAGTTTTTGACACGGGTGTCCCAACCAATATGTTAAAAAAAAAAACTTTTGTTTTTTTTCAAAGGGCCCTTTAGGATAAAACACATTCTTCAAAAACGAATATATACTATTACCTGCCACTTTACGAATACCGAAAACTTGTTTAGAACGTATAACAAAATAAACATCCATAATGCGCAGAATCATAGGATTCTATAGGACATAAAAATCAACTGCTCAATATTAATACCCGCATGAGAGAATTGGATGGTTTATAACCGTGTTTTCGAAGATAAATATCGTAACCTCGTATAGTGGAACGAAGCCAGTGGTCGCGTAAACCTTGGAAAAGAAACGCTATCGTATAGATCACCCAAGCTGCCCAATACCTTTTACTCGAATGATGATATCTTAGAATATTATCACTGAATACATTCAGACAAATTTAGCGTAACTCCTCGAGCTCACAAGACACAGCCACACACATATTTATTCAAAGAAATTTAAGCGTAACCGATCGAGCTCACAAAATACGCACTCGCACGCACACACACACACACACACACACACACACACACACACACACACACACACACACACACACACACACACACACACACACACACACACACACACACACACACACACACACCAGACGCACGCGCACGCACGCACGCACGCACGCACGCACGCACGCACGCACGCACACACACAGCGGAGTTTCAAATGACATTATATATTTCGAATATCCCGACTTGATCAGTGTAGGATTAAGTTATAGCCTAAATTGTGTTTTGGACACCCTATAATTTATAGGGTGTCCCACACACAACTTACAGGTCCCCCATTCTCCGCCCAAATGTAATGCTAGATTACCGAACCAAATTTCAGAACTAACTGTTATCTCATCTCAGAAAGTTATAAGCTTTAATAGTATTTTCATGGGGAAAGTACTGCCGTTTTGACCCGTTTTTCGATAACTGGCGCCATTCAGCTGAATGTGTTCTGAGAACTCTGTCCGCCGCCATTTTTCCCACTGTAAATTCAACAAAAGAATCTCTCGTTAACTTTTGAATAATGTAACGGTTAGTTCCGAAACGTTAAGGGGTGATAGTAGGTCTTTTTTCTCCTGCGCTACGGTATACGTAAAGAAAACGCCGCAGCTGCTTATGCGCGCCGCCAGCCTTTTCTGCATAGTTCAAGGTTTTGTGGCGGATTACGGAGCGCTATCCGGGTGTTTAGCGAACGCGGAAACCGTCTACTAACTCCTAGTTGGTATCTGCTTCGGATCGCCGTCGCTGCCTCTGGGCGGAGAATGAGCGTTTAACGTAACCTATTTGTGCAAGAAAAAAATAAAGGGGGGGGGGGGGGCATTTTGTGCATTAATATTTCTCCTTTCAACTTTCACTTTTATTCTACCGAACCACGGTTGCTGACACCCAAGAAACATCGGACGCGGTCTACATATTCACGCGCTGTTTTTTGTTTTTGATTGGTCCTTCGGCGTTTTATTGTCTAATGCCGTAATCTGAGTGGCCTGCGGAGTGCTAATGAGACGCGGAGAACTCGCCGCCATGCCCCGCATTTCTTAAGCCGTCTGTGACAACATAAATTAGCATTTTTGACAACCCCGTTTGAATCTATTCCCCTTTTGCCCCTTTTTGTCTTAGTTTGTGCCACATTATTTCGAAGCCTCCACTTACCTAAGTGTGGCGCTCGTTAAATTCGCCCGCTACTTTTCCGAAACAGCATTTCTATGTAAACATTTCGAAACTCCGGACGGAAGCGCTCCGGGTTATCTCCATCTCATTATCCCTCTAATGGATGGGGGGGGGGGGGGCGGGGGGGGGGTTCGGGGGTGGGTGGCGCGTCTCGGCGTGGCTAAATATCGGTCTCGGACAAAGACTCATCGAGCGGCTCTTTGCGTAAGGAAGAATTACGATTGCTATCGTTGCGCCGTAAGGCAAAAGTAAAAATTTTGATGGGGGAAGTGCGTGTGCATTAAGGCACTCTGACGATAGGTTTATAAAGTTTAAGCCTTTTCGCGCGCATCGAATCATTTTCATGGATCTGGCTTAGCTTCACAATCTGTCCGAAAGATAGAGACCCTTTTGCCTTAAAACGAGGTTTGGAAATTTATATATTGGCGCGTGCCCGGCCAAGTGTGCATCGTGCGCAGCTTTCACGCGAAGGTACGAGGTTCGAACCCCACCGATCTACAGTAATTGACAAGTAAACAAAAAGAAGTACAGAGAGAGTGGAAATTTCCGAGCATGTTATTATCACTCCGGAGCAGAATGCGGCACTCATTAAACCTTTATTTTCTGTTTTACATTCATCTGCTATTTCTATTCATAACATTAATGGTAATACTCGGGGACAACTTTTCTTGGCAATGCAGTCAAGGTGGGCACGCGTGCCCTCTTTCCTTTTGAGCGCTAATCAGAGCTGTGCTTGCGCCCTCTTCCTCTTCTCGAAAATCCCAGGAAATGTTGTCCCCCACTATAGTCATTAGCACGAATAAAAAGAAAACAAGTTGAACCTATATAACGGACGCCTTTCCAGACTCATTGTAGTTTGACAACGGATGTATCACCGAAACATGAGTACATACAACTTACAGAATCTCGTGGGTATTATGATGGTTAGGACAGTAGTCTGAATACAATCGTGGTTGTGCGAATAGAATCGATAGCTCTCTGGTACGTCCGTGTTTGTTTACTGCTTTACTGGCGCAATAGCGACTGTTCTAAAGATACAGCTTCGACTAATTTTTGATTACTCGGTATCCATGCCGATTTTAATTACAAGACGAATATACAGGGTGTTTTAGGCGAAATGGACAAATTCGATATCGCAAAAACTACGCGTCGCAAAAAAAAAAGACTTGTGTCGTTTTGGTTCTGGGCTAGCGGCCTATTTAGGAAAATGATTAAATCCGGGATAATCAGATTGATAATTATTTTGCCTAATTAACTTCTTAATATTGTATTTAAGGGCATCGTTTCAATTAGAAAATTGCTCAGCATCGTCGAAAAACACTATATCAACAAATTGCAGAAGGCTAGAAAGGCACGCGCAGCATTTTACGGTTTTCTGAAAAACCGCACAAATTCGACGGGTTTTAAGTTTAGGTTTGCTATCGGAGCGCACCTCAGCCCCGACGGCACCGCGCCCCGTGGAGAGATAGTGCAACCAACCTCTGCTGCACTGTCATCGCGCGACGCAGCAGAGGCTGGTTGCACTATTTCTCCACGGGGCGCGGTGCCGACCGGGCCGAGGTGCGCTCCGATAGCAAACCGAAACTTAAAAACCCGTCGAATTTGTGCGGTTTTTCAGAAAGCCGTAAAATACTTCGCGTGCCTTCTATCGTTCTGAAATTTGTTGATTTAGTGTTTTTTGACGATGTTGAGCAATTTTCTAATTGAAACCATGCTCTAAACACAATATTAGAAAAGTTCATTACGCAAAAATAATTGACAACTTACTTATCCCGGACTTTAATAATTTTCCTAAACTGGCCCCTGGCCCAGGACCAAACGACACAAGCCTTTTTTTGTTGCAACGCGTAATTTTCGCAATATCGAATTTGTCCACCTTTCGTGAAACACCCTGTATGAGTTACGCAATGTCCTGTTGTCAACTTCTACTTCGTCCTTGTTTTTTTTCGGCCTCTTCATCCTCAAGGTATATTTTCAGTCGGGAGCATTACATCTCTTTGCAAACCAAGAAGTTCTTAATCTAGGCCAATGAAACTTTGAGAATCACACATCTCCGTCATTTTGTGGCCATTTTGGCAACTGAATTGGGAGATGGGGAGATAAGCCAGTGGCAGTTTATAATAATGTTAGATCACCACTGACTGGGAAGAAAAAAGAACGAAACAATACACGAGTGGAGAGGATAGGCCAATTAAGGTTGATCAACGTCTATAATCTAAGCTTTCATGTCAGTTTTGTTGCCGGGCTTATATGTCCTCATTTTCGGGTCGCCAGCCTAACTATATAATGAATCAACATACATTCATACACAACTGATACTCTTCAACGGAAGAGTTAAAATAAACAATTAAAAAAAACAGAAAACGAAGGTTTCCACGAAAACCCTTCCAAACCAGTGATGAGGATCCCCAATTGCAAACCTTCTCCCTAAGAAATACGTTTGTAGAAAAACTGTTGCCGTACGGGTGAAGTTTGTCCAGAACATAACAGATCAATGGGACACGCTCAGGACACAGGTGGAAGAAAAATTTTTTTTGTCGCGGCTTTATTGACAAAAAACAATTTGAGTAAAAAAAACAGCTCAAACTGTCTTTAAGAAAAGATCTATTACGTATTTGATTTGTTTATCGGCGAGGACTAAGTCTAAATAAATAAATCATTCACACTAGAAACAAGATACGACTGTGCCAATTACGCAAGTTGATTGGTGAATAAAAATTAAATGTCTATACAGTTATGTTATATACTATTTATGCGGGATAACGTTAAGCGTTTTAAAAAGAAGCGGGACTCTCGCCATTTCATGCCCGAAAAATGATTTTCGACTCCAGTTCTACTGATATTTCTTAAGAATTCTTAAATTATTCTGCTTTGACGTTTAGGTAAAAATGTCAGGAGTCAGAACGCATCAAGTTCTTTGCGAATAAATAAATAAATAAATAGCTTCTTTTTTTTTGTTGCGAGAAACATGAAATGATGGGATTCATTATCGATGACGGCAACACTAGTTTCTTACAAAAATGTCTTGACAAATAATTCGTGACGAGGCGTCGGGCCATGTGAACTGATCGTTTAATTATTCATTTAGAAAAGCTGCCCATCCCAGAAATCGCCTGGATTAAAATTTCAACAGAAAGGCATTCGAGAAAGTGTGGCTTCAATACTAGCGTGAGAGCAGTTCGCTAAAACTAGACTAACTAAATGCTCCAAGCAGATCCTATTATACCAGCTTTGTACGAGGAAATATTTTATACCCGTAGTCACATAAAAAAAATGGACGTTTCGCGCAGTATTTAAGCGCTGCGCGAAGTAGTTATTACAAGATTTCGTTGTCGAAGGAAGAAACTATGATTTTGGCGTCTGAAGCGTTTACGTTTTGTTTAAGAAACACACACAAAAAAAAACATAAAACTAATTTAAGGTGAAACTACATATATATCATAACTTAACACATTATGGGGAAATTAATAACGTTCCGCGAGGTGCCGAACTTTTTTCACTGCGGTTTCTTTAGGTGAATACGACTTTACACAACAGCAGACAAGTTTCGATATTGAACTATAGAACGCTCCGGGAGAGCAACGAAAGGAAACAATAAGATAGTATCGTGCTCATAATTTGTGTCTCAGAGTCCGATTCAGGTGCGAATGCCGACCGGGTCGCACACGCGACAATATACGGCGAACACCTAAGGATTTAGCGCTGAATCA
Organism: Ixodes ricinus; assembly: GCA_037355805.1. NCBI lineage: Eukaryota > Metazoa > Arthropoda > Arachnida > Ixodida > Ixodidae > Ixodes > Ixodes ricinus. The sequence goes on along the minus strand of JAZHYW010060772.1, from coordinate 4,544 downwards.
AAGGGAGTTGGCTGATGCCCTGCAGTCGCGGCATATGACTACACCGCAAACCAGCAACTCGAAAGTCGATTAATGTTCGTTCTATGTGAATTTGAGAATGTGAGCTCAACCAAGACAGTACATGCTGCTTAAACAAATGGTTAAAAAAACGTTGCCGATTGTTCGGGGATTCTTTTTCGCCGTTTGATTACGTTTATTTAGTTGTAATTTACTAGGCCATTCCGTGTGCCAACATTTCGGTTACCATCCTGCACTGTGTGAAGAATGAAAACCGGGACCATGCGACTGCCAGTGTGGGCAGTGTGAACATTGTTCATCCGTTCCTAAGGCGAAAGAGATACTACCACCTATATGTGTGAGTGCGAAGAAAGTAAAAGACAATCAAAGCAGTAACTAGTAGAGGTTTTGCCTTGGAGTATTTCGATGCGTGTGAATGTAATTGTGTCATAGAATCACCGCTGGAAGGCTTCGTCTTGCCAGAGAAGATTACTGTAATATTGTTAATGCGATAGCATTATAAGGTACTCGATCAATACAGATTTCTTGGTATCTGGCCTCTAATGTAGTAGGGCGGGGGGGGGGGGGGGGTCCCTAGCCTTTTACGCGTAGGTCACGTGAACTATGAACCGATTTAGGTTCCCCGATAAACTTAGCGGAAAAAAATTGACGTTACGTGACGTATACAACAAATACAGTTTCCCGCTAAATTTAGCGGAAAAATTGACGTCACGATCTTTGCACCAATTCAGTTTCCTCTCTGAATTCGGCGGGCTATTGAATTCATAAAATAGTGCCCATGAGTAAACATAATCCGAAAATTCCCATAACTCTAATGCCCATAAATAAACATAATAATGTCGTAGGCTAGCATTGCTGCCTCAAATGACCATATATATACGGGTGATTTCATCTCAAACCGTGCAGGCAAAAAGGGACGAATTTTTAATTTCGCTGAAAAAAAATATATGTTATGGCGTCGTCTGCTAAAAACGCAGACGCCACAAACCGCAAGTTCGTCGGATTTTTTTGTTCTCGACTTACGAATTTTAAAAGAGGCCGCGGCGGAAAGCAGTGTTTTTCACATCCGTCGTGGGTCGGATGTTTCGCTCGATCTCCCGCCGTGGATTTTCAGTCCACATTATATTAACTTTTTCAAGCACTGTGAGCATAGGTGAAAGGCTCCAATACCATGAAATAATTTTAGGCGTTTTGCTTTTTTTCTGTAAAAATATCAAAACGCCCCTTCGGTCAATTGTTGACGAAATTTGACAATTAAATACTGGCGATCTACTTGGGTTACATCAATATTTTTTATATCTATGGAGAGCCTAGAACACGCTCTTTATATATATTATAAAATTATTTAGCTGTATTAAATATCATTTGCGGGACGTTTACGTTAATGTTATGCGAAAACCAAAAAGTACCAAATTTAGAATCAATTTTCTAAAAAAAAAGAAACATTTTTTTTGTTGTAAATGTAGATATGATAGTTGTCTACTCGAAAAGCAAGTCGAGAAAGTGTGTATTTTGCTTGTATGTTCTATATTTAAGCCTCAATATCGGAAAAACACGTCTTCGTTTTGCAAGACCTAAGTCAGGCATAGTGACCCGTGCGCTTCTATGAATTGTGAAAACGTTTTCTTGAATTTTGTCTGCGTTTTGTAATCAATTATAAACGCATTTTGTGGTATTGAATAGTTATTTATGTTTTGATAAGAGCGGGAAACCACGAGAAACATATCTAATCAAATCAGCAGGCCTAGTAAACCTTCAATACCGAAGGGGCACAGACGTTGTATTTTTTTCGATTTATAAAACTTTCACTGTAAACTAGCATGACTACCTATTAGCTGTCATATTACTAAGGCATAAAAAGTCACAAAATCATTGATCTATTATATAGAATTGTTTCCGAAACCAAACGCTAGGGTTTGTTCACCGCACATCGCACAAATCACCAGGGAATGGCCTTTCACTTCCGTAATACACAAAAGTGATGACACAGAAACGGTCCGAAACACACGGAGAGATTGTCACAGAGTGGGGTAGGGAATAAAAATAAATAATTAAGAATAAAATTACCCAACTCCGATCTTAACGAAAATAACGGTAAAAAAATAAAAAGGTCTACGTTCGAGCGGTGGCAAGGCGATAGGTCCACGCCTGGTGGAGAGTCAGACAAAGAAGTCAACGACACGTAAAGGGAAAAAATTTAATTAAGACAGAAAAACTCAGCCGCACACGGCAAGAACAAAAATCAACTCCTCCGGGCATTCCCTAAACGGGACACAACCAAATGCGTGCTAACACGCTCTCTACAGCACCATCAGGCCGCTACGCAATGACGAAATAAACCCAAAAACTAAACAATGCTAACAAACAGTTAGTAACAAAACGCTTAAAAAATGTTCAGCAGAACCGCACCCGAGAAACAAAGATCAGCAAAGCAAAATAAAAAAAAGTCTTAACTGTCCGACGCCGAGTCCAGTCCCACGACACTGAAGCATGGCAGGATGATGGCGTCCAGATGATGCTCGAATCTTTTCTTCACTCTATTCCGCACAGCCGTCGTGGCTGTGCGGAACAAAGTGATGAATAGATTCGAGCAGCGGTGAGCGAGAAGGTAACCGAGACGTAACATTCCTCGAGCTTCATATCGGAAGAGAAGCTTACGAGGTAGTTACTGCATGCAGTTACTCAAACTTTCTCTTTCCCCTTCCCCTTTTCAAAAGAACACGTCAGCCGGTGCTAACTTTTCATCTCTGGAAAAGACCACTCTTCAGAAACGGTTATAATTGACAAGGAAGCTGACTTCGACCCAACCAGTCTCCGGGCAGAATAAACACAAGTATATTTACCAACACGCTCGTTTTTAATGCTAGTCTCCGGGCTTTGCTGTTTCCAAAAGAGATAACCCTTCGGTGCTATCGGATCTCCGCGGAGAGAGACAGAGCACGGCCGTTTCAAGGGATAGGGCGCTCGAAGCTTGGGCAAATACGCGGTATCGTTTCACGCGTGCACGGATGGCTGGTTTCAAAATTCGCTGTGGCTAGCGTTACGTCCGGACGGAGCACTGGAAACGCGTATACCTATCCCTCCCCCCCCCCCCGCCCTCCTCTCTCTCCCCCGTGAACCTAGGGAAGGCGGAGATTTGGACGTAACTTGGGTTATGTCGGACGTAACGCTAGACACTTCGTTCAAAATTTTCCCACATCCCTAACGAAACTGGCCCATCTTCGTGTGCGCGTCTGCGCGATTTTTGTACCGCGCCGCCAGTTTTAGCTCGCACGCGGCGTTTGTTTTGGCCGGCATAACTGTTGTTGACCGTCGATATTGTAAGGCCGTGGTGTTCTCATCCTCCCAGGCAACAGTTCCTTTGCTTTCCCTTCTGCAATACTCTGACTGACTGACTCCTCCTGGCCGTCACTGTTCGCCGCGTCATCGACACATTCGTACCATTTCACTCCTCGTGACACAGGGTGCGCTGCTCGCTTTACTCAGTCACGGGCCGTCCTATCTAACACAACGAGCGCGAAAGGTCGTGGCCATCTGCTGGTTCCGAAAGGGCGGGAAGTTAATTATAGGCCAATGAAGGCCCCGAATCAATACGACGTCTGCCGATTTCTACACATTAAAAGTTTACGACGCCTGCTGGTCTGTTAAGAAGTGTTGCTTTCTTTTTGAACTCCTCCGATGCAGCTTTCCGCCTATAATAAAATTTAAATGATCAATAAATATAACAGGGTGGAACTACCGTATTTCATTTTTATGTGGGAACGTTGAAAAAAGGCAAAAATATTTCAAAGTTTGTGAAGACACGCATTCACAAGTCCGTTTCAAGCCGTAAAAACACGTTCTTGTACGATATTGATGCCTAAATATATAATATACAAATAAAATGCACACTTTATTGACTTGCTTTTCGAGTAGACAACTATCATATCTACATTTTAACAAAAAATAAAAATAAAATAAAAATGGGTTTTTTGAGGAAATCGATTTTATAATTGGTACTTTTTGGTTTCCGCATAACATTAACGTAAACGTCCCGTAAAGGATATTTAATACAGCTAAATCATTTTATAATAGCTATAAGGAGCGTGTTTTGGGCTCTCCATAGACACAAGAAATGTTGATGTAACCCAAGTAGATCGCCATTATTTAATTGTCAAAGTTCGTCAACAATTGACCGCAGGGGCGTTTTTGACATTTTTACAGACAAAAAGCAAAACACCCAAAATTATTTCATGGTATTAGCGCTTTTTACCTGCGCTCGCAGAGTGCTTGAAAAAAGTTAATATAATGTGGACTGGAAATCGACGGCGGGAGATCGAGCGAAACATCCGACCCACGACGGATGTGAAAAACACTGCTTTCCGCCGCGGCCTCTTTTAAAATTCGTAAGTCGAGAACGAAAAATCCGACGAACTTGCTGTTTGTGGCTACTGCGTGTTTAGAGATGACGCCATAACATATATTTTTTCAGCGAAATTAAGAAAATTCGATTCTTTTTGCCTGCACGATTTGGAATGAAACCACCC
>JAZHYW010060770.1:0-56927 GCA_037355805.1 Ixodes ricinus | reverse complement strand
TATATATATATATATATATATATATATATATATATATATATATATATATATATATATATATATGTGTGTGTGTGTGTGTGTTCTCCTGACGAAGCCGAGCCTCTCGGCGAAACTGTCGTAATACATACAATAAACTCTTAGCATAGCAACTCCGCAAGTACGGATCTCTGACTTATTATATATATATATATATATAACCTCGAAAACAGGAAACCCTACTTGTAAGACGTCATGCATTCCTCTGACCCAAACAGTACACGCAGTGGCCGGAATTAACCTTTCATAAACCAAAAAAAAAAAATGCTTTGCGAAAAAAAAAATTTAACATCTTTTTGCAGATTATTTGTTCTTTGCAAACGAAAATACGCGTTCTCAATTTGTCCAAAAAGAAAGAAAACCTAATTTGGCCTCGTGGATTTTACCCGAAGATTAGTAACGCGCTCCCGGAGGGTTGATAGTTTCGTGCTAATATCGTTCAACACCCTCTAAACTCTTCGTGTTCCGAAAGCGCGGGCTTGTAAAACTAATCTCGGGAGTTTCGGTGCTCCAGGGTGCATCGGGGATCACTTAGTAATAAAGAGCGCGGGAAAAGGGATGCTCAGAGATCGGAGCGTGGAAGAGGACGGCAAGGTCCCGGTAATCAATTACAATGGCTTTAGAGCGACGCATCCTGGGTCCTTCAAAGTTTTAGCAGCTTCGTTTTCTCGTGTATTTACGTTTTAAAAAAAGAGAGAGAGCGGAACAACCCGCACTGCGGATATCTTTTTACGACCACTTTACAGACTTAGAAGGTTGTTAAAGAGGCTGACATCGGGGAGATTCATTTCGCGAGGAAATTATGCGGTTGCACGATGTTCGCGAGTTTTCCGGGGTACGGTGGTTTCTGCAACCCAATTTTCTCTCGTGAAGTTAGGTTCCGACGCACATCGATGGTGGCAGGACGAAAGTCCGGTCCCTGCATTATTCTGCTTGCCCGTTCTGCTTGAGAGTCAAGTCTCGTTAGAAACCGAATCTTGTCGAACAAATTAAGCTTGTTTTCGTGTATATTGCTTTAAACATGTTTTTTCGAATAATTAACGAATAGCGAAAATAGTGGCAAATATAAAAATACAGCCTCCCATACTGCACACTCAGATGAGCCGTCGTGGGCTCGCGGCCGCTCACGTCGCCGCGGCACCCGTGACAGCGCGTCTTCCCCTTTCTCAGTATTAGTTCGGGGAAAGCGTAGGTTATCTTGGTCGAAGATTTTGGGTGCTGGAGAGGATTGAGCGATGGTGCTATGGTGTGAAGGGTGGGTGGCATGGCTCCAGTCGAGTGACGTGGACAAGGACAGTTGATGTTCGACCGCGCTCAAATACGGGCTGTGGAAAAGTTCCAGGGTGCTGTATGAACCGGCATTAAAGGCCGGTTCACACAGCACCGTCTGCTTGTGACGACCAGTTGAATGAGTAGCCTTGCACGTGCGACATTTGAGGCACGGATATTTTGGTGATTTATAACGTAAAGTCAAAAAAACGTAAGCAAACGCTCATGTGTCACATGGCCTTTACTCGCTTGAGGCCATACCACCCACCCTTCGCACCATAACACCATCTGTACTTGCCCACCACTAGTCAAACTCGTCGGTCGAGACGACCTAGTTTCTTTCTGAGCTAATGCTTCGAGGAAGAGGAAGACGGGCTGTCGCAGGTGCCGTGGCAGCGTTAGCGGTCACGAGCCTCTGGCGGCCAGTTGGAATAGACCTATTGCTAAATTACCCAAGCATCAAGGAGAATGCAGGGATTGGTGTTCCACGCGCCACACGCGCACGCCTTCCCCGTATGAAAGGTTTAAAGTAAATAGCCAAAATAAAGCGTTGACGAACGCGCGTGCAAGATGCCATTTGTTTTAGGCATTTGCTTTAGAAAAGTTACTATTGCTGAGGCCAGCACGTGTGGCACGCGGAACACCGATCCCTGCATTCTCCTTGATGCTTGAGTAATTTAGCAATCGATCTATTAAATCCCGCCATTGAGCAGAAGTCTCGTCTCTGACTTTCTAATCATCGTAGCCATCGCAATAGGTTCTTCCAGCTGCAAATAGCAGCCCCGAAGTTTAAAATAAATTGATCACAAGCTCTACAATGACACTGCTGTGAGGTCCTGCTCTTTTTTTCATATGGCGAGGCAGCACACCGACCAGGCTTATAAAATAAAATGAGTGGCGAGAAGAAAACGAGAGTAAAAATCAACTCGAAATTTACTAACAAATTCTAATATACATTAGTCGAAGACATCTCACCACGTCTGCATACTCGTATACACGCTTATTATACACACTGAAACAAACTGTCCTTTGTGAACATAGGCCCCAGAGAGTAAAAGAAATCATGTTTAATCCAGTCATCATGTTTTTTCCAATAAGAAATGAATAAGTCACTTACGCAGTATATCGTAGTTATTCTTATTTTTGACGAGTGTGCCATGAGGACGGCACAAGCTTACGATTCGACTATACTTCGTTACCAGCTTAAGTCCAGACGCAGCCGACGCTGCGAGGTAATCTGACCAATCAAGCAGCGCGAAAAGCGCAAGTCGCTATGCCTCTTTCTGTTTCTGCTTGGTTCAACGATAATAAAATACGTACAAAAACATGACGAACGCCATGATGGTGCTCTTTTGAGGCATGTCTGATTAGTCTCATCAGACAGCTTCTTTGCTGTCTCGATGCTACACAGCTTCGACATAAGCTACGGTACTGAGGCTGCCTTGAAGGAGTCATGAAACGATATCGAGTTGGAATGTTCATGAGTTTACCGAGGCGTACTGGTCCTAGTCTGGCCCAAGTATCCTCGAAGAGACCCCTACTGATTAAGAAACTTATTTCTCGCGTTGAAAGTAAGATGGTGAAGGAAGACAAGTTCTTTCAGTCTTGCCTTTGCAAAGCTTGAAGACGTAATCGTGGGATGGAAACCATCCGCCTGACGACAGTCAAGCGCTGTTCATGGATTGGCCACGAGAACTCCGTGAGCACTGGACTTCGGCTCGTAACTATCAATGCCTCGGCGGACACTCGGGTAGTGGCTCGTGTCCAACAACTGCAGTGATGAGAATAGCTTAACTCGAACAACGACTGGAGCTCAGCACGTGTTTTCTACTTTGCCAAGCCCAGCGCGTAGCTATGAATAACCTTGGCGGAATTAAATACGTACCAGGCCACGTGGCCACTTGTTATGGCTGCGAGTTGAGGAGATAAACGATGCTCATACTTCTCGAATTTGTTTGGCGACTGCCATTGCCTAGAAAAAAAAAAAAAAAACTTAGGGATGTGCGAATAGTAGTTCAAATTGATTAACGCCGCGTCATCCCTAGCTTCTGCACCGTTGAAAGAACTGGCCGTCTTCGCTTTGCCTTGCATTAGTTAAGGCTATGGATGACGCAGCGCTATTCGATTCGAACCACTATTCGCACAACCCTAAAAAAGCTAAGGCAAGTTTATTCAGTTACTAACGTCAGGGGTGATTCTATGTAGTATTTAGCGAAAGTAGAAAAATAGTTGCATAACTCCTTTAACTGAGAAAAAAAAAACGGTTCCAGTACCGGGGGTTATCTGAACATATAGGGAGTTCGATGCACTTCCCCGAGGGTCCTTCGTAGGGTACACAAAGAAAGTGCGAACCTAGCTATACGTCTACGAATGATTTTAGCGTGTTTCAAAGCCGTCTACAGATATCCGTAGTGAAGAAGCGCCCAATGTGTACCTTCTACGGACTGTTTGCGCAGAGCCCGATCCGAGGTAAGGGAGGACCATGAACTCGGTTCTAGAAAGGATTCTGTTGACTTACCTTTCGTCCCCCGTCAGCGAATCGCCTGGGCGCTTCCTGATTGATCCCCGAGTCCACATAAAAATTTTCTGTTTGAAAACGAAGTTGTAAAAACGGGTAACTATAAAAACGGTGAAAAACGCAGCAGTCCCCGCGGGTCCCTGGCAAACAACCGACTCAGGTTGAAAAAATAAAACGGTCCTTTTATTAAGGTTTGGAATGAATTCAACATTGAAGATACGTAATTAGGTTGCTGATTCCGGTTGATAATTGTAAACCTGAAATTTAAACGCGACATTCTATGTGTTTTTTCTTTCTCGTAATATACTGCCATGAATGTCGAAAATCTGAAATCAATCCCCGTGTTTGGATTTCTAAACAACTTTTGTATGTGAGTGCCGACTTCAAACTTAATCCTCTCAATGCACAAAGGGTTATCTCCAGCAGGTATGTATACCTATATCAAATATCGTTTAGTTGGCACGGGTGCTATCTCGCAAACTTACTCTGTTACCAAATGCCTCATACTGTTGGAGGGCTACGAGACTGACTATTCTCCGAGCATCCCTTGTCTCAAATAATTGGTCATGCGTAAAAAATTATTACTTTTATTTAAAGGAATTCTTCCAGTTTGTTAAAACACTGAAGACTGCGCTCAATCTCTGCATCGTCTAGATAATTTACATGGGTCTGCCACATTGTCGTTCTTCTAGAAGTTATTTTTGTTTTTACCCGATAACCTTTCGGCACATCATTAGGCACTTTTAGTGGACCGTTTTGGTACCTCCGGCTACGATCCAGAGAGCGATACGAGGCACGCACTAAAGGCGCGGTCACATTGAGGATACAGTTGGACAACTCTGTCCGTCAACACGAGGCAAACATGTTTTCGGCGACCCTGTCACGTTGAGGTAACCGCAACTCTCGGGAAACATGTTTTTGTCGCCCGGCAACCGCGTTCGCCGATTTGTATGCGTTATCGTGAACTTTGAACAAATGTATTTTTCCTACCCTGGCTGCCCCGTGACTGCCCCGTAGTATCAATAAGTAAAAAAAAAAACAAGAAATGTTGTCCGACAGTTGGAGAACGCCCCGCAACACTGCGCTGACGGCGGGGCCAACACGGGGAACACGCCGTCATCTGGATTGTTTACCTTCGTTCGTGTGCGGCGCGGCGTCGTGCTGGAAATGTGACTCTGCAAATTGCCAGTGCGTTCGAAGGGCCGGAAATTACCACGGGACGAAATCAAACCAGCGACTGTGATTAGAAAGCCCGACAGGGGAGTATTTTTCGCTCTTTATTTTATCAAAATGATTTTTTTCGTTGACTGACGAAGCAGCAAGCCCCCTAACCGAAGATGAGATGGCTGCTATGCTCACGATTTACGCTAACGTACGAAGTGGTCCTGACCGGATCTATTTTTCATGCAGTTCTTATATCTAGTGTAAAATTGAATTTGCACCGTCAGTACCCCAAGGTGTACTTTGTAGCGTGGTGTTGAGTTAAACTGAATAGTGTTTCATCACTGCGACACCGACATGATTGGCCTTCACAACAATCGGTGGAATAAATCTTTTTCAACGCTGTCAACTTTTCTATACAGCCTGCTATGTGCTGGCTTCATTCCCCAAGACGTCCTGAGAAATTGGCAAACAATTCAGGTGTCTGGCATTGGCAGTTGTCAAGTTCCAAGCATTGAAGGGTCATTATCAGAGCAGTCGCATTCAGGCTTAGTTGTTTTAATCACTGGCACTCGAGGATAATGTTATTAAATTTTATTTCGACAATCTCTTTATAATTACGCCGTACAATATTAATCAAAGTATTTTCACTGCACGCCCGCCAGCCTTAGTTATCGTTACATATAGTGTTTTATATGGCTTCGTTTGAGTAATCTCTTAGAAAAACATGTGATCTATAGGTACCTCTACCATCGGAACATCTCTGTGTTGCATTGAATGGACAGAATTCGCTCATCCACCGATCTGGGCAACACGCGTCGGTCAACACAAGTTGCTGCTGTCTTTGTTGCTGAAAGCTGCCACACCGAGGCAACATCATTGCTGTCGCCTGTGTTGTGCTCATGCTCCCGCGATGTGACATGTTTGCCGGGCAACAGGGCGACCGAGAAAAAAGTTGATTGCCGTATTGTTGATGAACATGTTCTGTTACTTTCGCCTCCGTGTTTTCCTCAATGTGACAGGGCCTTAAGGCGTCAGCGTGGTATCGGGTATTGTCATCAGTGTTATCAGAACGACCTACTAAAACTTCCTATTCTCTTCCCTCTTTAAAACAAACTGTTTTCCTCCTTAAAGACAAAATAGAGCTGATATTTAATCTTCAAGATAGAGGTCATGGGACTTGAATGGGAGCTGAAATTGTTATGCTTGTTACGCTTTCATTTATTGCTTGATAAATTTAGCTGATAAAGTTCAATTGGTTTGCAAGTTTGCATCAGGTCTATCTCCCCGCTAAATTCAGCTGGGAATTACGTGGGATGGGTTTACATTGTAACATCACATATTCCGCGTCAAACAAAAATAAAAGAAGGACGTTTTGGTTTTAGATTTTCAGTTCGATTATAAGGTATGATGTTTAAGCCCGATATCAGACACTCTGCGTTGTGGCTTGAAACGTCTTCTTAAAGGGTTACGGAAACCGACATCTATAGCTAATTTTCTTGTTTCAACATGACGCAGTTATCAGTACAACCTCAGAAACACCTAAAAGTATGTCGGAAAACTCAAAAATAACATTTTAACCTGAATTATACGATGACCAAAAATCACCAGGTGGATGTCTGTGAAGCTTGGATGGAATGTCGTGACGGCAACTGCCTCGCGACGGCAGCGCCACTATGTGGGAACTACCCTTACTAGTAAAGATTACCTAGGCCTGAACGAAATACCGAAGCTTTGGGGAAGAAAGCGAGGGCCCAATTGATTCCCTTGGATTCAGCTGTAGGTCGGTAGAATCCAAATTTATCTAAGACTCGCCAGTCTCGTGGTTCCGCCAGTTCCGGGGTTTGTTCCGCGTGCGTTTGTCGTGGTATCGTCGTATCGTTACCTTCGCAAGTTTGTGGAGGATGTTCTCGAAGAGCCTACGGCCGAATGCTGAAACACTGTGTGGTAGAAGGCTGTAGAAAGAGAGTTGGGAATTGTGAGACAGGATCCAGAGGGACCAGAAGCTGTGTTACCAGTGGTGTCGACTCGCGTGCCCGCCCTTTCCCACATGTGGCTCTAATTTGCTACGGCGGGACCACCAACCAGGGACATCGCTGCCCGCTGCGATTGTCCCGGTCGCTGGTCCCGCTTAGTCCTACCCTGTAGATTAGAACCCCTTGTCTACTGCGAAAGGTGATCGCTTCTGCGGCGATAAATTTCGAAATGAGGACAACGTCAGGAACTCTGGTGTGCTGCAGAGTGTGAATGGGACGAGCAGGTAGGATCGGTTAAAACCAGAATTTCTTCCGAGTGTCTTTTCAAAAAAGCTCAAACCGGAACAGCTCGCTCTTGGACAGTTTCAACGATCATAGCTAGTCTATTAAAAAAAAGAAAAACGGAATAGCTCGCTATCGGATAGTTTGAGCGGTCATAGCTAGTCTATAAAAGTGGCAAGGCAAATCGCTAGGCAACCGTGTTGTATACGTGAAACGTTCTGGCATCACAAACGTTTAGCGATTCTTTCACGGCGCTCTTTTCTTCAGATAGTTTAACGCGTACTATGTGGACACTTGATAGTTGTTCTCTGAGCTTCACGCATACGTGACAAAATTCGCTATCCAAATTGTGACTACTGGGCGAGCTGCATTGCACATCGTGGCTGCACCGATATGCAATCGGTGTCGCGCAATGTAAATTTACAGCTAAATTTAGCAAGGAAGTTGAATTGGTGTCTAGGTCACGTGACATCAGGTCACGATGTCATTCTCGGCTAAATTTAACTGCGAAACAAAATTTCTGTATGGGTCATGTGACATGAAGTCAGGTGACATCAATTTTCCCGCTGAATCTAGCGGGAAAAATTAATTTGGGTATAGTTAATGTGACGCGAAGTCATGTGACGTCGTTTTTCTCACTAGATTTAGTGTGGAATGTTGAATTGTCGTTGACTTCACGCGACGTAAATGTTTCTTCTAAATCTAGCGGGGAAGTTGAAGTCATGTGACGTCACAAGCCACGACTTCACGAAATCTGGCTTCATGAAACTCCAAAACAACTAACCAAAGAACGTTAAAAAAAATTGGTGACAGGTTTAGAATTTACTGTAGGCTCCACCCTACAAGCGTAATGCGTCCGCTGCAAGAGTCTCCGCTGTCGAAGAGTGCATCCTCTGCTCCGCGACATGGCCGTTATGGTGACATCAGCAGCGTCGGTTTGAGGCACTAAACGAACGAAGGGAAGGCATCGACGTAGAGGAGTATTGCGCCGGTCTCGACAGGCTAGGCTTACGCCATAGTCCAAGCGGGGGCAGAGCACAGGGAGAGCACGGCTGTACACTTCGCACATATTCACAAAACAAAAAACTATTAAAAAAACTTTTATGTCGCCACGATTTTGCAACGCGACCTGCCTTAATGGCGAACACTCAAAAGAATGAAGATTCGACACTGCTTTCATCGGAATCGTCGCGCAAGACTAGGCGATCGTCGACACGTCGGCGGCAACTAAGTTGGATGGCGAGGCGATCACTGAATTATCACATAATAACGCAGAGACTACCGCGTACAAGAGCGGGTACCGGCACAGCTCTGCGACATAAACACGGGTCACTTTGAGAAACCGGCGCCCCTCGGCGAAAACGACGTTGAAAACAGCGCGAAACATTTTGAAACAAATAGTTCGTCACGATCCGACGTCAGTGACGGCAAGGAACGATTGGAAGCGAATGGCGGGCGGAGTGATATGAATCACTTTGAGGGGGTGATATGTTACAGCCCTCGGGTGCTCCGACTATGCTAAATAGGAACGCGTTGACGCCACCAAGTGTCAGCGCTCATTACTTCGGTACGCTTGGCCAGCTAGGGAGGCCCATAACGTCGAAGGCAAGTAGCGGGCGCGACGGGTATCCCGTGCCACAACGCGCTCCTCGATATCTCATTTTGAGACGCTCCCCAGATTCGGCAATTTAGAACAAAAAGTAAAGTAATCCGTTTAAAGTAGAAGCGTGCGAATATTTTCGACGGATATTATCAATCATATTCTACTCAATTTTTAACCTTTCGCGCATATTTTAATTTTCGTTCCGGTATCCCCGGAAATTACGACGGGAGAAAATGTGTGTGTGTAACAGCTTGAAGCAACAAGGACTAAGAAAAGAAACACACATCACAGGCGGAGAGCTGACTTGCAACTAAATGTTTAATAGTGCAAACAGAAAACAAGAAAACATAAAGTAGGCGCACTCAGCCACGCATATGCGCTACCCACACTGTCTCGTCACATTGGGGCTTCTGCTTTAGAAGCATCACTTGCACCCAACTCATAGCAAATAAAAAAAAAACATTTTGTTTTTTGAGAATGATTAGCCGAGTTTGTTCGAGGATCAACTTGAAGACAGAAGGGCTACCAAAATACTGTTGTAGCAAAAAGCATGCCAAACCGTTTGTGACTTGTACTTCGGGTGTTATATACCGTTAGGATACTCCTCGTTTCTGGAGATGTTGACAGGCTCAGTGGAGCACGACAATTCCCCGAGAGCCACGGTCGGTGGGCATCTATCGGTGCACTGCGGGACTTGCAAGTGCAAACCATTCTTCGATCAGATCACTATATTAGGAAGGCACCAAGATAAAGTGACGATGAGAGAAGTGACAGAGGCCATCCACATTGTGAAACACGGGGCGCAATGTGTCAGTAAGCCATCGGTGACGTTATCGGAAAAGTAAATGTTTTTTTTACTATGAATGAGAAGCAAGTGATGCTTTGATATCAGAAGCTCCAATGTGACGACACAGTTTTGGGTGGCGCATGCGTGGTTAAGTGTGCCTTTTTTATATCTTGCTTATTTCTGTTTTCACTATTAAAGATTTAGTTGCGAGTCAGCACTCCTCCTGTGTTGTGTGTCCTTTTCCTAACTCCTCGTTTTTTCGCGCTGTTACACATACACCATGTTCAACTTCCACCAACTAGCACAGCTCTGCTTTGTTACCCTTACTAAAGCTGCAGCTACATTAATATTTTGTACATTCAAACTAGCCCAGCTCTGCTTGTTACCTTTAATAAAGCTGCAGGCTACATTAATACTTTTGTGATGAATGAAATTGGGGTCCCGTGTGAAGACTCTTATTGGCTAGACTTGAAATCTACTGCACACCGGTTTCTTTAAATACGTTTGCTTTTTCCGTTTTTTTTTGCTCTTGTGGTGCAGTTTAAAGACTTTAAGCTGCACGATTCTCCCTCTATAGCTGAGGCTCTTGAAGCCACTTTAAGGAAACTAACTTCCGTCACTCTAAACATATGTTCAACATAAACTTCACTGATTCAGCTTAGTGGTACGCAAAGCTCCTACAGGTATCTCTAATAGGAAACAATACACTTCCCAAAAAATCTTTTTTTGTTGTTGCATTGTATGAAGAAACTAAGGATCATATTTAGTTTCTAGCTAACCAGTGGCCTGAATAAACATTTCAGCACCATGAAACATAAAACAGGAAGTAATTGTTTACACGCGTCGTAGTTAAAGAAAAACATGTTTATCTAACAGCTCCCCGCTCAAATGGCAAACACTAATCCCCCTAGTCAGGCTCTCTAGAGTTAGAACGCAGAGGAACCGCAAGCCTGACAAGCAATATGAGAGTAAAATGAAGCAGAAACAGCCGCAGCTGATTGCAGAACTTCAGAAGGACACGCGTAGTGTTGAGAACCTGTCCTGAAATGAGGCGATGAGAGCGAGCGGTTCGAGAGACGCTTCGGTCATACAGCTCCAAGCCTCTGCTTCTATTTCCCGGAGCCGCCTAACCGCCGCATCGCCTAAACACTCGCATCTTCTGCAGAACTTATTGCTAGTGGTTTGGATAGGATGCCGAGGTGCCAAGGATTAGGGTTAGAGGAAAAAAGTTGATCGAGAAAGACTAAAGGCGCTAGCGCAGCGCACGCAGTGGTTATTGGACGCAGATATCGAGTCCCTGCTCGCCGGCGATTGAAAGGCGCGCGTTCTGCGCCACACTGCGTTCGCTGCACTCAACGTCGGAGCATAACAAAGCCTTAAGTGATTGCGAGGATCTTTGGCGAAAGCACGTAACAGAGATCTGCGCGTGTTTTAGCTGCAACAAAATAAGGAACTGATGACATTTTCCCTGAAAGCTTAAAAAGGCACTGACAGGTGAAAATAATTTGTATTTTTCATTATTCGAAGCGATTGACAACGATGCCTGGATGTTACCCTCAAAATGTGAAGCTTGGAAGCTCAGTATTTGTAATGTAGATTTAAAAAAAAATTACCGAAAGCCGAATTTGAAGTTCCCGCGCGATGCGCGCCTGTGTAGTGACGTCAAAGATTGAGTCGTCCTGTAACTCGAGTTTCTCTCGCGCCTCCGAACACGTCCGGGCCAGAAGTGTCGTGCTCTCCCGCGTCCCGCGATCTACCGCACTTCTCCCTGCATGCCGCCTATCGCCGTGAGCAGACGGCGCCTCACCTTCGACTTTGAAGTTATTTCAGGGCCCTTTCAGCGATCTCCAATTGTTTTGAAACGGAGTTGACTTTTATGAGCCGCGTGAGGGGCCATGTTGCGCCGGTGCTGCGTGAAAGGCCGCGCCGGCAGAGTCACAACCGAAACTACGGTGCACAGATACCAAGCCCACTTGTTTTGACGGTTTGAGGATTTCCTTTCCGAAGTCTGAGAGGTCGTCGGGCACCGAAAAAAAAACAAAAAAACTTCGTCCAATTCCTTGACTCCCCGATCATCCTCACTGTTACATGTGCGGAGCTCCGCCGTGTTTTCCGAGGGAGGATAAAAAGCCAAGAGACGACACCATTTCGGGACTACAATTTTTTTATATTTCCAAAGAAGGTACTTAGTGCGTTTGCGGTTGCGTAAAAAAAAGGTGTTTTAGGAATGCCTTTATTAAATAATATACAAATGTCGCTTATAAAGCTTCTAAATTTTATAATCGAATACGTCACAAATAAAAAGGAGCGAGGAGGTAAGAAGGAGAAAAGAAAAGCAACAAATATAAAAAGGCGCGCACGCGCGTGGGAATTTCTTTTTTTTTCATTGTTGTATATCTTTGTTTGTCTATGACTACAACTTGCATCGTTTTAAACAACAAAAAAATACGACTTTCAAGGTGTCAGTGCCCGTTTAGGAAACGCAAGGTGTAAAGAGTCTCACGCATTTTACTGTGGCTCGGCAGCAAATGAGGTTGCAGCGTTAGGCAACAGGAACCTCGTAAGAACGAATCACAATACTAAATGCTTGATCATTTTCCTCCGTATTCATAGTCACTAACAAAGTCATAGTCATGGTGTTCATAGTCACAAACGTATTATGAAACGAGACGTCACGCCCTGCGTTTTATACGCTATCATTGGTTATGTAATAAGACAGTAGCGAGCCAATTAATCGGAATTGGTAGCAATGTAACACCTCCAACACCACCGCTTACAACGCTAAAGTCTCTTGTCTAAGCACATGAATGATAGGGATCCGAAACGCACCTCAAATGTTCCGTTCGTCAAGCAGTACGTACTTCATAATTGTAGAGTTACCCGAGACTGCAGTGACGACAGAAAAACGACAGGAAGAAGAAAAGAAATCTCAAATGTACTTTATGCTCTAATGTATAAAGTCTGTACTTTATACCTTGGAGTATGCAGCCATGTTCGCTATACCCGTAGAGATTCTAAAGAATACCTGCGATATTTTTTGTAGTCTTTTTGTAGATAAAAAAATATTAATATGTACAGTGTTGCCGAGTTACGACCGCTTATCTTCAAAAATATTCAAGATGGTTTCAAGTTAATCGACTGTTTCTAAAGTTGCGTTGATTCGTATGCCGTGACGATTATTTGTAGATTCGGCGTGCTACCCTAAAAAAACGAATGCTAAGCGCTAAGTTCCGAACCATATGTGCCAAAGCTTCCTAAGTAGCCTCTATCTCATTCTAAATTTATAAGTTAATTTCTGAACCTTTCAATGGGAAAATTGGGCTCGTTTTCGGTAACTGGCGCCATTCAACTCCAGGTGTTGTTCCAGAGCTCGGTCGGCCGCAAATTTTCCTATTGAAAAGTTTAAAACAATCACTGAGAATTTTTTTTATAATATAAATATTAGTTATGAAACTTTGCCATTCAGGTTCAAACCGCTAGAGCTACATTTGAATGTAGACTGTCCGTTCAGCATGCGTAGTGTATTTTTGCGGTAAAGAAACAATAATTATATTTTTGTGGGACACGCCATAAAATATTTGCACAAAGAGATACATTGCCCGATAGATTTAGAGGTTCCGTAAGTGTATTCGCTGAACAGGAACAAGAAAGTCAGACTACAAAGAAAGAATGAAACACGAAGCCAACGATTGTTCCCATTTTATTAGTGATAAACAGCGTTCATATTTTCATCTAGCGTATGGAAAAACAAAATCTTTCTCAAGTGCGGAATAATGCAAGAATGAAAATTAACGAGATGAATCTTTGTACGCCCATTCGTAATCGGTCGAAATATATACGAAGTTGCTATCACAGAATAAGACAACACGTGACTATTTGTTTATACAAATAGAGATATTACAGTCAGAGGGAGGAATGAGCACGTTACAAGAGATGTATGAAAGACTGCTACGATTAAAAATTTTAACATTTATTTTGTAAACAGCATGCATGTTCACCCGACGGAAATAAAGTTCGTCTGTAAGATAGAAAAAATTCACAATTAAATTGAACTTTTTATATTACGCCTAAACTTAAAACTTCTTCATTATATGACAATGGTAAATAAAGTCAAATAATGAGCTCATTCACAAATATTTTGACTTCAAACACATACGAAATTTCTGAGACGCGAAGTCGCACATACGCTCCCTTTAGCAATGAATCTGACATTCAAGTACTATAATAAAAACAAACAAGTGTTTAGCATAACTCTCTGGTTCAAAAAGTATAGCCACAGAGTTGATATCACATAAAACACCATACCCCTGTTTACCACGTGAACAGCCCTACGCCTGTTAACAAGAACGACTATATGGATTAATCGCGTAAATTGGAGTGATTCAAAATAGGATAGAATAACGGGAAAGACGGTTCGTCTTTCTTTTTGTTCAATGCACCAGAATTTTGTATACACATTAAAAAAATATTGTTTGACAAAATAGAACATTGTGAGTTGCGAGATTTTGTATATGTCAAAGTGTCTGAAGCTCAGAACTTGCAATGAAGTACAGGGCATAAGGAAACAGCGAGGAAACTGTAAGAACTTATTGTGACTTTGTGATGCTTGATGTTGTGCTAAGATGGGAAATATTTGTAGTCTTTTAAAAGAATAGCCGGCTGAATAAAAGAAAAAGCTTACGTGTTAGGTCTACTTTTTTTGTAAACCATAATAGTCTTCCATCAATACATTTCAAACGCACATTTGTGAAATCTATAATAGACATAAATGTTTATTCGCACGCACTACTATGCTCACGAATCACAAATCTGAAATACACACCAAGACACAACGAGACAAATTCCTGGATAATTCTCTCCGCATTTGAGACAAGACACACGAGGCATAAAACACCGGCTCGCGTAAGCTTCAGACTGAAATAATGAAATATCTACAACCGAAAACGATCGGCTGCAGCGGCGTTTGTCCTACACTCCTTCGCATTGTATTTGACCTTCGACATCACGCAATTTGGCTCGAAACGCCCTTGTTTAGGAAAGTTTTGTCACAGCCACTATATCCTACCTGGGTGCACCCGGATATCTAATTAACTTGCAGTAACTATCTATGCTTTTTACGTAGAGATTTTGCTTAGTGGCTGTTTTAACTCTTTAGTCAACATGCCATTTTGCAAAAAAAAATAAGAATACTCATGAAAACATTTACGAAAGCAAAATTTCTAGATAATCTTTGTGCTTTTAATTGTCGTAGTTGGTAGCGACATTAATCACTTTGTGAACGTGCAAAGCCTCATGTACTGAATTTCTAGAAATAGAAGATTGTACGACCTTAGCTAGCTGCAAAAGTTAAATCTATAGAAGAAGGAAAGGAATCGAGCAACGTTTGCATTATTAAAACTTGGCGTCCCAATAAAAACAAAATAAACTTTGTCATAGCATCAGCATTTGGAACAAGTAGACGGAAAAAGGTCAACCAATATTTTTTTCCTAGCAGTAAGATACCTATACTACTCTAATCTTCAAACGCAAAAATGTATTCATAATTGATGCACAATATTACGCCCAACGTGTATTTAAAAATGCAAAAAGAAACTAACAAAACGTCTTCTTGCGACCATAAGAAACTGATTCCTACATTTGTATATGTCTTCGTCAAAAATATTTCACTGAATGGATCATACAGCCCTAGAATGATTTGGAAGCTCAATGAAGATATTTGGTATTTTCCGAATTTTTCGTATTTCAGAATAATGTGACCGATAAAGTGAATTGTTTCTTACAAAGGTAAGCTCAGCTTTGAGGACGTGGATATTCGACTTCCAGAGGAAGAAGTAGAATCGAGAATGTTCATTATTGAGAAGACATCACAAAGTTGGGCAACGTAATATTTGTTACTGTAGTAAAAAAGCCGCAACAATTCAAACCAGTACAATGTCAACCAGTTACGACTACTGATATGGAAACATGCAGGAAGCTCGTATACGGTTTAAGAGTAGTGATGACCACCAAGACGATGGGTGCGTCATCTGCATATTGCTGTGTGTGACATAGCAATATTAATTTTCCGCAAAAATGTTTTAAAGTGGTGTAATCGTGAAAATTATATCACAGTTCGTTTGATAGAGTTGTGTGACAGCGCTGATGGCCCAAACAACAGTCGACTTAATTAGTGAGCACTTTGACAATTCAGTGAACTTTAAACATAAAAAGGTTATTGATCACGATTAAATCAGCTGGCCCTTAGACCAATTTTCACCCAACATAAAATGTCATTTTCAAAAATATCACACAATTAAATGCAATTTTTAAAGCTATTCGACAAAATATAACTTATATTGGAAGCAAAAAACAAGAATTATACCTGATACAGACGTGAATAGCTTTCCGCATCATTACATTTGGTTGCTAATCATCATCTCACTTTTAGTGTTTTTTAAAAGCTTTTGTGAGACAAGAGTAATAAAACAAATAAAGGAATTGTGACACTTTTACTAGAGTAAAAATACCTGCATTCTTATTTATTTTTGTCGAACCATTATTCATTACATTTAATACCTTTCAAATAAGCCAGATTAAAGTTCAATTGTGTCCATCCTAATGTGAAATGAAACTCTTATTAGCGAATAATTCAAATCCCTGAGCTGCCAGCATTTGACCAAAACTTTCAGCCAGAGGGTTTCCTTTTTATGCTGAGTGATGGATGACCTGAGTCACTTCTTCCATTTATTCCTCCAGTGTATTCCACAAGTAACTGAGACCTTCAACAGCACGCTTGATATTCTTGTACAAACGCCCGGCCAGTGTAGGAATACTTTAGGCGGCGTTGTTGGACCCGTCATCAGTGGCACGCCTGATGGTTCTTTGCTCAAGCTGCCTGCGGCACAAAAATAGAAACATCTGAATTGTTCGACCATTTACAGCCACTTCAGAATTACCCTGCAATACCATCTGTTGGAATAGAAAACGCTTTCAAAAGTGATATTCGGTTGTAAAGGGGTCATCATAGTAGTCACAGCTATACGCCAACACGCAGTTATCAAACGACTCCGCGTTTGT
This sequence comes from Ixodes ricinus, assembly GCA_037355805.1. Lineage (NCBI taxonomy): Eukaryota > Metazoa > Arthropoda > Arachnida > Ixodida > Ixodidae > Ixodes > Ixodes ricinus. The sequence continues at coordinate 40,239 of JAZHYW010060770.1, read as the reverse complement.
CCACCTCAGGTGTGGGCACTGCCCATGCGCACAATCCATACTCGGGTTAGGTGAATCGTCTACGCACGCGCCGCGCGGACAGCAGCGCCACAGCTGTAGCGTGACGCTGGATCTGAACGTTGGTTTATAGGATTCAAATACAGCGAGCAACCGTAACGCGATTGTGCAAGGAGAAACGGTGTTGTGAATCTAATTAATTATTTACGAAACACTACGAGCGCCTTCTTTATAGTATTTTTGATCTGACACGATTTTTTGATGATGTAAAGGTGTTGCACAACCGTGCCTAGTTGCTTTGAATTACATGTATTGAAGGTGCATAAAAGTTACAATTAAAGTCTGAATCTATAGGTTCAATAGGTTGCACTCGATAATTGTTTAAAATATACTTCTTCTCGCGTCTTATAACTAGGGCGTTTGGTTTTCGACACTTCATTTGACAGGATTGCGCGTAATAAATCGACGCTTGGTTCCTTACTATAACTCGACGTTTATCGGCATTTATTTAAATAGGCCCGACTCGAGCCCATTCTTATCATGGCCAGTGTTCACATTCCTATCTAGTCTGAAGTAGTACATATTCAGATACCAAGAATAAACCGATAATAAACGTCCAATGACTGATATCATGCGTCTTCAGTGTTTGTTCTACAAAATCTGTAAAGATAGGCTGCCTGGAGTACCTTGATGATAAACCAGAACCTCTATATCTGTACTTTGATCGAAACCGAAGATAGTGCTTGACAAATTTTTCTGGTCTCAGGTCGACGCTTCAGTCTAATAAAAACAAATTACACATCTTAACCAAGACACGTTGAAATACATCTGAACTTCTGAAGACGTCGTGTGGCATTGGTGGCTGACATAGAAAAAGCATTGGAGCTGCCACTACCACGGCCGCGTGGTCACGAACTGTGCCACTACGATCAGAAGAGAAGGAAGAAGAGGAGTGCTCCAGAACGATGTCGACATTATGTACCCGATGTCTGACCAGTAAAGTAGTTTGTTTTTATTAAACTGAAGCGTCAACCCTAGACCAAAAAAGATTCGTTGTCCTGGTGCCGAAACCCGGGAGAATTGCCAGTAGGCTATGTTGACCATGTTTGGTATTGAGACGACCGAGAAAATCCGGAGCTCCTCTTCAGCAAGCACTTCGCGTTCCACAGCCGCGGACTCCCATTATCGAAGAGGACTCTGATCAAGGCATGATGCTTGGCTCCTGAGCTCCAAACTGTAGCCCCTAACGAAGAAGTTAACCATGATATGTCCATCTTTCGTTGAAATCAAACTTCATGTGTGTTCCGGATTTACATTGAGTAAGACGCTCGGGAGCAAAACACTACGGTTAGTAATGTGTTAAAAATGTATCTTCTGTTTGCAACGAAAAGAAGCGTTCTCGACACAAGATCGCTGGTGCAGAAATAGCATCTTGACTACCAAATTCAAGCAAAAACTGTAGTCGGGGTCAACTGTCTGTGGCAATGGAGCCTAAGCGACAAAGTCTAAGCACGCCGTCTCACAGCGCGTCTGTATATAGTTGAACCAAACTTATTTTCTGGGTTCAACATCACCAAATAAAGATATAAAATTATTCGTTTTAGATTTGTTTTCCTGATTCCATAAAATATTAGTCGGAATAGGCCAAACTTATTTATTTTTTTAGCTCCTTCGGAAGTTTTTGGTTAAAGTTCGCGGCATGTTTTCCAGTTTCCTGCAAAAAAAAAAAAACCATGGCGTTTTTTTGTGTGCATCGATTATTTAGATTTGTTGGTGGCATATCGCCGATATTGCTCGAGGGGTCGCCCCTTTTTTCACCTGTACGGTTTTCACGAAGTTTGGCCAGCAAAAGTTTTCAAAACGAAAGAAGCAAGTGGTGTGCAACGTGCACGTACAAGTAAGAAATGCGACCGGGACTCTCCGTCGTTTCCGTATACCGGTTGGTTAGCGAGCTCACCATCGTTAGCGGCGAGCAGAAGTGAGAATTGAGCCGTGGTGCCTCAGCGCGAGCTTTCGCTAACATGTTTCAATCTATATGGTGCTCCAACGAACTCCCCAGGGGCAGGGGTAACTAGACGCGATCCAAATAGAATTTGATTTCGCACCGTAGGGTGGGCGTGCTCCTATTTCGGTATCTCGTGCCCGCGCTATGATTTTTTAGCACAAGAAGTGCTTACGCATCATTGACACCAAAACTGCAGCGCTGACGAATTTCACAGTATTTGTTAGATCGACGGCGCATATCTGCGTCGGTCGCAAGATAAATAGAATTCGATGAAATCACTACGGAGTAATTTGCTCCGTAAGTCGGTCCTGCTGCCGGAACTACTGGCCCAATAATACAGGGTTGTTAGACCCCCCCCCACCCCCATTTGCTTTATCTTCATTGCCACAGAATGTTTTTGCCGAGTATAAGTTATTTTTCCTTGAAATAAGTTTCATGGAAATTTTGCACTCTTGTTTTGTGCGCGTCTCTGCAACCACGCCCGACAAAACCGCACCACATATGTTTTTTTTAGATAGCTGTCACGTGTATGCTAAATTTGGTTACTTTTCAACCTTACTGGACCCTATTAACTTGTGGGTGCTAGTATCATAGGGGAGTACCGGCGAAATTTCGATAATTACTGATTTCTCTTCAAATTCATACAACACATTATATATTGTGCTGAACATTAAAGGAAAGTAATCTTCTATGTCACATTACATCAAATTAGTAACTCAAATAACGAGCCTCAATAATTATTTTTCGTAAATTTCTTGAAGTTTTAAATTTTGGTCTAGAGGCCGAAGGAGCTTGACGGGAAACGCTGAATACCTTACGCTAGACGCTGTAATATGGGGCAATATGGGGGCAGTATAGCATGTGCCCAATTGGTTACAAGAATTTTGGTGATGTGAAATGAATGCTGGTTTAGGCTTAAGCCAGAAAGTAAATAATAAAAACACAAAAATAATGTGATGTTTAGGCTGCATGTTCGACATACAAGTTATACAACAAATGATGTAACCCCACTCGAAAGCGCGGGAACATTTAAAGGAAAGCCCTGTATGAGATTATATACAACTGATACCAGCTCGTCTGGGAGATGACAGACATGCTTCTGGTAGATATGATGCTGCTTCGATGAGAGTTCTGAACTATAGATGTTACGGATACATTAAATAGTGATATCAGAAAATGTAGACGGAATCGCCACCTTGTAACACCACAAACGTCAGACATGATACATAGCTTCGCTCCATCGGATATTAGTTTCGACGAAACAACGGCAGTTCTTGTAAGTGTTTGTGTAAATCCACGACAAATAGCTGAAACAACCCATCCTCTTTCCGATTCATTTCCATGACGTGCAGCTGAAATCACTGTGTTGTTTTTACTGGTCCAGATATTAATAAGTGAACCTCCCATGCGACGATCTAGTCCTACATTCCAAAAGTTACAAAGAAATAGCCAATTGATAACGGCGCATTCAAAAGTGTCCTATCACCACAGTTCAACCTTCGTAATACCTCGAACAACCGTCAACGCAACAAGACACTTAAACCACGCACCGAGACATCGGGACCACTTTGCTGAGCAACGCACACCACGTCACGATACGGTACAGTCATCGCCAGCTGCCGGATCTTTAAGCTTAGCCTTCTTGCTCGTTCTTCGAATGAGCGAACGACTTCTTGGCTTTGCCTTCTGCACACCAAAGCCATCCAAAGCTGTCGGGCCACTTGTTGACTTTTGTAAGGACGATTCTCCGCCTCCAGTTGACGAAGACTGGTCCCTCTGCAAGGATGTGGACGAAAAACCGCGTGTTCTGAGTCCTGTTACCCTCGCGCTGCAGCGTCGCTGCAGAGCTGGCGTCTGCTCGGAGGCCAGCGGAATTCGGCCGAGCTGAAGAAAGGCCCTGAAGACTTCGCGGATGTTGACGTTCTCCTTGGCCGAACATTCCATGAACTTGGCTCGGAGTCGTGGCAATTCGCAGAAGAGCCACTCAGCAACGTCCTCCTTGCTGACTTGACGGCGGTCTTCGGACAGGTCTAGCTTGTTTCCGACCACGACGATTGGGACCTCCTGAAACAAGAAGTTCGAGATTAATGTAATTTCAGGTTGTGCAAAAACTAAAATTGTGGAGCATCGACAACTCAGGTAAATAGAAAGATTTTGCTAGATCTACTATTTCACCGGCCAAAGTTGTCATTGTGGAAATCTGGCTTCTAATATGCCAGCACCTTCGAAGATCCATAGAAACTAAGTCACAAGAAAAAACAAATACATTATTCATTGCTACCTGCAAGAGATGGTAGAAGCCTACGCTAAAAATAGAGCAAAATCGCAGGTGATTAAGTTGATTTGTGAAGGCACTGCACACTTATACTGCAAATCAGGAATGGTTTCTTTCTTGCTTTTTTGGTGTATTTTGGGTTTTTGACATCTATAGATCTATAGATCTACAGCAAGTCGTCTGCTTTTTGCGCAGGAGCTGCGGTGACGTCAGAACGACGCCGAGCTCTGATTGGCTTTGGTTGAAAGGATAGGGGGTAGAGCTGAATGCTAGATGCCTTGAGATCTACCCGCTATAGTTTCAGTCAGCAAACCAGAGCTCGGCCTTCTGACATAATCGCAACCTCTGTGCAAGAAGTAGGCAAACTTGCGCTCCGCATAGCAGTGGTCCTCAACCACTGATGTTTCGTGGGACCCCTTCTGGTTCAACATGGGTGATGGCAGACCCCTTTTACGTTCAACATAGGGGGGCTAAATGCGTGCACACTAACTTTGAAGCTCTGAAACAGAGTATTCAGCCCTACTCACTCGAAACACATGGTTTGATCTACTATTTAGCCATCAATAATAGAAAGTTTTTTTGCTCGGCTTGACTGATGATCAGAGAGCTTCGTGGTCCTCAAGAAGGCCTTCAGGACCCTAAAGTATCCACGTGAGCCAACTTGAGAACCACTGAACTATAGATTGAGATTTATAGACACTAGCCAAAACTAAGCTGGAACATGCAGCAGTGAAATGGAACCCTCACCAAAGCTATTTCATTAACCAACTGGAAGCTGTACAGAGTTGTGCTACTCGTCTCATTACTCGTAACTAATCCTGGAGTGGCATATCTTCTTTAAAACAATTCATATCCTACAAACTCTCGGCACTCGAAGAAAAATAGACCGGCCCTTTTCCATGCACATATTGTACTACAACCTGCTAAATCCCCGAATATTTATTTCTCCGGCCCGCCTTATTTCTTCTCGCCTCGATCACCCCTGCGGAGTTGAAACAATTTTTTTTGGCAATACCAACACAATCAAATGCTCCTCCTTTCATTATGTATTTCAGATTGGGATAGTCTGCACTCAAGCTTTGCAACTAGTGGTGATTATAAATGTATTTTACATGAGATTCCTGAAATAGTTTAATGATGCTTATTTAATGATGTTTCCAGACCTTTACTTTTTGCACTGCTTTTTTGCATAATTATCCAAAATTGAATTTGACATTCCCTTCTGTAATGCCTCCCTTAAGATGCACTTAAGGTAATAAAATGAAATGAAATGAATTGCAACTGATGGACGAAGAAAGAATAAACAATTAACACAGGGACAACACAACCCAGTCACCAGTCACCAGTCTCCAGCCAGTCACCAGCCACAAGAAAGAAAGCCCGATTCACCGTCATTTCTTACGTACACAATTCAGCCCAAAAGATAAACTCCATTGCCTCAAAGTTTGACACGAATGTTGTCCTTTCGTGCCGCATGCGTCTTAAGCAACTCTGTCAACAAGTGAACAACAACCGGATTAATATTAGCTGCACTGTTGAACACAAAAAGAAGTTCATTCCATGCAAAGAGAAGAAAGTTCACTCCATTCCCTTGAGCTGCGGCTATCAATACATAGGTCGGACCGGCAGATGCACCAATCACAGACTCCGGGAACATCACAACGAAGTTTCTAAGGCCTCTCTAGATTCCTATCATCCCATAGTCATACATGCCCTTTCGTGTTCGCTTTCTCATCCCCTCTTTGATGAAACAAAAATCATGGGGAGGGGGGGGCATAACAGCAGATTCGCCGGTAGATCATAAAGTCATTCGCCATGACCACAGCAAACAACAACGTGTCAAACCCTTCCCTCCTGCTGACAAAAACTCTGGTTGAATTTCTGACTTGCTCTTCGCGTTTTTTTTAATCTCCCCTTCTCTCCCCTTCTTTCCTTTCCCTGGTGGGCTTAGTCGGCTGCTCGCTGTTGGAAGATTTAATCGTCTGTTCCTAGTTGAAAGATGTTGTCCCAGTGTTATTCGTTAATTCTTTCTTCATCCATCACTTGAACCAACACGCCCTTCTGCCAAGCATACGAATTGAAACTATTCCGGTAGAAATAGACAGCAGCTCAACGTACTGAAGGGTTCTTTTCTAAAAATGAATATACACGACGTTTCAAAATATATATATATCTGCTGAGCTAAAGGATAATGAGGCAAAGAGTGGTTATATGGAACCATCTTTAGTATGTTCTATCTTGTCTTGTTACTCGATTTATCTAGTGAATATCTAGAACAAACACAGAGGAACGTACACCTTAAAAAATACACTCTTATTTTGTTGCCACCCTGGTGGCACAAGGCCTTCGACCGGGCTGCCCGCGTGTTATGTCTTCAACGGCCGTCTGTGCCGCCAGGTGGTCAAGCGCAATCCGCCACGCGAAAGACGCTCCGCCATCGATAGTATGCCGGCGCATAAGTACGTGCTAGGGTCTTGGGTCCCGGCGTAGCGATAATTCTCAGTAAATGACAGGTGGGTAGCAGCGAGGGAAATTCAATAGGTTCCCTACTTTAGAGCGCAGAAGAAATCTAAGATTCATAAAGCAATTTGACAACACTTTGCACACAACACTATCCGGCGTGCAAATTTGACTACTTCTTGTGGACATCTTGCATTTGTTTACCCGCCAAATAAGCCCATGTAGTTAGGTACCACTGACCTCAACCAGCGAGGCCCCACACGTGTCTGACACGTCTACGCGCGTTCCCTGCCCCTCCTCTATGTTGCCCCTTGGTGAATAGAAATGCGTGAGTCATGAGTGACAAGTTGTTTTAAGAGGCCGATTTTAATGGCAGCGGTTAAAGGGAGACATGGACTTTTGAAGCCAAGAAATCCCTAAAACACTGTATTTTTGTATTAACTATTTTAAATTTTACAGTAATGCTTTTATCTGGTTTGCCAAGTTTCTCATTTGGAAATAATTACGTCAGCCATATTACACTTTCTAATTTTTATGCAGGCTGAAGTTGCGCTGAAGGTGATGTTAAAACAACACTTTCTCAACTGTGCGAAATGTTCGGAAGAAGATCTCAGCATATTTCGCAGACAAAAATATAAATTTCTTAGCGAAATGTATAGCTAAATGCGCAAAGCGTACAATGTTGGAAGCAAATTATTCAATATAGGTGTAGGAAAATATTCAATCGAACTATTGTTTTATGGATTGGTAGCCACACACTGATCGCTGAAATTCAATGTGCTGTAAAGTCACTAATAATGGCTAAATCCAGGAAAATGCTTCTGACATTTTATGCTTATTAATTTGTAGCATGTGGCCATCTGCTAAAACGTGAGTTTTTAAAAATAGATTTACACTATTGTTTCTGTACACAAAGGGGGTAAATTATAATTATCTTGAGAAAGAACCTACTTATTAAAAACAAGATATTTGAAATCAGCGCGAAAAGTTAAACAAACTTGTTCTGTTTCATTTGGTTTGGTTAAAAAAAATACGGAAGAGCGCTCCAGGACCAGTGTTTCCCCTTTAACGTTTACTGAGCGATAGGGCCTGGGCGGTTACTATTTAGTATGGCCCTTCGGTGATGAGATATGATTGACTGTAAGAAGGCGTGACTGAGGCCTGTGCTTTCCACAGAGACTATACGGTTCCAGCGGGCACGTAGCCAGGATTTTGTTTCGGGGGGGGGGGGGGGCAATTACAAAATGCTGTGTGAGGGGGAGGGGAGAGGAGGTCCCAGCAAATTGGAAGATTTTGGGGGGGGGCCCATGGCCCCTCGCGCTGCGTGCCTGGTCTCCAGTATCGTGAGTCGGCCACTGGCATTGCCCCCTGGCTCAAGCCGGTGGTCCGGAAGTGTCAGGTCTTTCGAGTGGTAGGGTTATCCGTGTGCAGGGCCTCGTCGCGCCCTCTTGTGACAATATGCTCGAAACGCTCATGGGGCTGCCTACTGTCATGTGGCACCTGTGCGCGGCAGCCCTGACGTTCCGGTGGGTTCGCGGACAAATTCGGGGTTTCCCGCTCGATGCCAACAAAACAGTCAGTTTCATCTCCCCGTTTGGTTCCGTGTCGTTTTAGCCTGACAGTGCTGAACACACGCAGGGCTCATTACTGTGCGGCCTGGTGTGGACACTTTGCGCGAACAAGCCATTGCCGTTTTTTGCGGTTTTTTCTCTCAGTATTGAAGGACTGTCATCAAAACTACTATGGTGGCTGAAAGTGTCCAGTGAGGTACTAACGTAGGTAATAAATTCTAATGCCCACTAGCCCCTTGGAAGTAAAATGTGGAACAGCGCCGAAGTCATATTCGTGCTAAAATGTCTCGGAGAGCATAATTCCTGATGCTTAGAACTACTTTGATTTTATCGTTGAGACGCCTAGTTCCTCAATAGTATTAGGTGTCACTTGTGGCTACAGTATAAATGGCGATACTTTACATGGATAAATGATTGCCGTTAGATTGTAACTTGGTGAAAACTGCTAGTTAAACGAATTTGGTTGTACCAACTAGTAGCGGAACGCTCTCCTATAGTGCGATGACCGATGCGAAAGCGTGTTCTTAGTAAGTGAAAAGCAGTCCACAACAGCTTTTGAGTCGAGCTCACTTTATTCATAATATATCCGCGCAATGCTTGCGCATCTGTTTAAAGCTTTGTGTATGTCTGCGGAGTTATGTCTCGCCAAGCGGTACATACCTTGTTACCTAAAGGCCTCTCCTAAAACGCATGATATCATCTTCAACATAACATAAAAATACGTTTATCATATATAAAAACAAAGACTCGAACATGCGTCACTGGCGTTTAACTGTGTTGATCAGAGCACTTTTGCGCTTAACGCCCACGTCAGTTTTGCAGCAAATTTTATCTTTGAATATAATTTATAACCTCACACAAGCGTGAAAACGAAACTGACAAAATATTTTCCTGCCTAACAGAGATCTCCAAACTATGCACTAATTTGGAGATTAGGCTGTCTGGACAGTTTCAGGCCAGTCTCCATCAAATCTTTGCGGCGGCATGTCTTTTGTCTTCTCTGTTTTTGTTTGTTTGTTTCTGTGTGTACGGCTATATATTGGTGCCCTTATGCGAATAAACTCAGACACCCAGCTGCTGTTAAAGATTCTGTTTTGTCTCGTTCATTGCTTTATTTATTATCATCTTGAGGTTTTAGATTATGAGTGTTTAAACTATTCCCATCTATGGTACTCTGCTTTAATATTAATGGCAGTTCTGCAGAGCTTTCACAAAGAGTAGAGTAATAACTTTTGAAATGCGAATCATAAATTTGTGAGTTAGAGCCGCGTCGACTCCAGATTAATGTTTTAAGGCAGACTTGTACGTAATCCGTTACAAGTAACGAAATTACTTGTAATCCCTTACATTTATCAGTAATTTTGTAACGGAATAATTACATATTTCCTGGAGTAATTTTAAAGTAATTCCCTTACATTTTTTACGTAACGGATTCCTTGTAATCCGTTACATTTTTTTTTCAGGACCAACCCCCCCCCCCCTCCCCCTTTCTAAAGAAAAGGTCGTTTTTATTTTGGTAAAGTCGAGCGCAGTGACACTGTCGCGCGAATTGACCAGCGCAAGGGAGGCTTGGCACTCTTCAGTTCCGCAAAGCCTTTGTTTGCAACACCAAGCCCCTGAATCTATTTTTTTAGACCCTAACAACAATGTCAAAAAATCCAAATAAACATTTCTACACAAAAAAAAGAAGGGGGGGGGAAGTTATATCCGCTTTTTTAGTTCCTTTGTTTTTTCTTTGCGATCGAAGACGGGGAGAGGAGGACACCAAGTGATTGTGTGCCTCTTCGAGAAGCTCGAGGTGGTAAGTGCACAGACAAGAATTAACAATGTCCTTCTCGGTTATAGTGACTACGACCATTTTCATAATGTCACAACACGAGACAACGCTCCGTCTACCCTAAAATCCACTAAAAGAGATGTGATAATATGTGAAGGTGTTATTGCCACAAGCATCCGTGTTCGTTGCTGCACACTTATCATCTTATTTTTTTTCTGTTTCTTTCACATTATTTTTCCCTGTTTTAAAAGCTACTTACTTTTTTGTAGTCCAACTTCTAGGGTTGGCCCACTTTATTTGTGAATTCCAGCCAGGTTATCTCCATCTCAGTCACCCTTTTTGTGAGTCAGCTTTTGGCGAGCACTTGGAAAATGGTAATAGTCCTTCCTTCCTTCTTCTTCCTGTTTTTACCCCAGCAGGACGCATCTTATCTCAAGCAGATATTCTTTACAAATAAAACATAATGGTGGCTGACGTAGACTTGATATTCTGGGCTTGAGGAGAGAGTGAAACTCGTGAGTGGGGCCATAGCGCGGCTTACTTAGTACTCTGCCCTTCGCTGCCCGTGGCATCAGCGGACGTCTACCTGGAGAACACCGGAGTAAACTGCAGTCGGTTCGTGCTCCGTGCGTTTTTGAACGGCACCAAGAAAGGTACACACGGTAAACGTGCGTTTACATTTCCTTGTTTTAACCGACGTTCTAATTAATTGTTGTTATGACTGTCCTTTTTTTATTACTTATATTTATATACTGGAAACTTTTTTTTATTCACCAACGTCTCAACCGAGGCTCGACCTGTTCAGAACCAAAGAAGAAGAATATCAAGCCAAACCTTATTTATTATTTAATTATAACCTTACTGTTACAACTATATGTTTTGCTATTGTCTGGCAATATATGTCGGTATAGTAAGATGGACATAAATCAATACTTATTCTAGTTTTGGCTAGATGTATGATGACTTCCACAGCTTCGCGGCAACGGCTGCAACGAGGAAGCCTTGCTCTATCTTCGAGGTAAACAGTACTTCCATTGCTTCGCTGAAAAAGCTCATTGCAGAGCATGAAGCATTCGTGAGGTACAATATGGCACTCCCATCCAGTGCCTCAGTTCAGAGGGTGTTCAGCGTAGCAGTCGACATATTGAGTAAGAAATAACGCAAAATGTCTGACGAGACTTTCGAGAGTCAGTTGTTGCTGAAAATACTCAAGGTCATCAAATGGAACAGGTTGCAACAATAAGAACTTGAATAACCCTCTTCCCTTTTTTTCTTACTTGAGGACAATAATGTTGAAACTTGAAAGTAACGCCACGAAAGTAACGGATTACTTTTTGGGGTAACGGTCAGTTACTTTTATGTGAGGGTAATTGTAATTGTAATAAATTACAATTTAGCCTTGAGTAATTGTAAATGTAATTCCTTACTATTTTTTTTTATCTGTTTCTGTGACATAGGGATGTTATCCATTCCCTTGATTTCTCTGTAACTTTTAAGAATATTAAAATATAAGAAGAACAGAAAAAAACGCAATGCCTCGAAAACAACTTACGATAGCAAAACACGTGAATATAATCAGTCACGCTCTTTGTGTTATAACTTTTTGTTTGTTGCACAAAAAAAGTGAACGAGGTATGAGCGAACTACAGGAAGCCTTGTGAGAAGTTATATGTAGTTCCATCTTTTTGTATTTTCGCTCTCGACTACATTGAGGTAATTGGCGCTGACACCCTCTTTTTGGTTTATTCCCGCTTGTCACACTTCTGCCGTCTCCCCCGAAAAACGTTTTTGCTTTAATGCTTGGGATTGTGGTTAGTCTTGAGACAGATTTGGCGTTGAGAATGGCAAGACAGGTGCTTTGTGCAGATTACTGAGAGAGGTTTATGACGAAGTGCGCTCAGCAGCAGCAGCCAAGTTATTGACGTTAGAAGACATCCTCCCAAATACGTCCCAGGGGCCAATGGGGAGAATAGTATAAGGCCGATAAAGGGACGCTTTACCATTGCTCCCTTCCTCAGGACTCGTTTCATACATCCATCTTGCTTAATCATATTACCTTATTTAATTTAAGCCGTGGCAGCACACCTTCTAGATAAGAGGGCCAAAGTGCTGAATATCTACACGTCAAAGACTTCAAGCGAGTTGAAAGCACAAATTGGACATGATTGGTGCGTCAGAGGTCGGCCCGGCTCTCAAGAGCGTCACTGATTGCACTCCGAGTTTGACCGGAAAGCTGACACCGTGCTACTGTTCAAGCGGTCCCCCAGTCTGGCCTGCACAAGGTGGCGTAGAAAAAACCACAGCACTACAGCAGCACCTGCAATCTAGAATGCGAATGTTTGCACCGCTGTGGTAAAAAAGCAAACAAAAACCACTTCGTGCCTGAAAATCTGCCTTTGCTCTCTGATTTCCTCGAAGCATTGTTTGACGTGCCTGAAGGAGGCGAGCGAGTCGAGGCTGTAGACGAGGAGGAAGGCATGTCCGTTGGCTATGGACAGCCTCCGCATGGCGGGAAACTGGTGGTCGCCTGCGGTGTCCAAAATGTCCACCTGCAACGGAAGGAGGTAACAAAATTTTTTTTCTGCTTACCTTGTTCCTGGAGCATAAGTACCTTCCTCCGCTGAAATTAAGAGCTGAAACACTCGATTCGTACTTTTGTTGTGTCCGCGGTCCCCACAAGTTTTATCTCCCAACTTGTCAAAAGTCCCAAGTAAATACCTCAACTTCGCGTTCCATTTCTAGTTTGCACTACAGCTCTCCAAAAACTGGCCAGTACGCCTAAGAGGCAAGAAGGACGTTTGGTTCAGCTCACATAGTTCGTGACTGTATATCTACGCATCTTGAGGTGTAAAATGGCTAGGTTGTAAAGTCGGTCGCCGTATTATGATGCCCTGTGAGCTGACGTTTACCCTATAGCAACGTAAATGTGGCTGGTGCTTATAGCTACTAGGGACAATTAACCTCTCTTTAGACATAGAAATGCAAACGATGTTTAAAACCGTAATTCTCTAGGGTTGCAATTGTATTCAAATACCGCCTAGCCCATTATTTACGCAACAAAAAGGTCAAGGACGCGTCAAAATTTGCGCTATCTTTTTTTTTATTTAATTTTGCAGAATCTGGTATATCTGTAGATTGGATGATGTTTCTCTTTCTACTTGTCGAGGGATGTTTTCTCACCGCTCCTTTTTGGTCATATATGAGACTCTCGGCAACTTCTATAAAATAGGTATCAAAATAACCTGCAATAGATATTAAGGCCGGTTCGCATACTTGCGACTACGTATTGCTAGAATGGTTAAATACCTGTTTAGCCTCCTGCGACTGCTTACAACAGGCAGCCCTGCTGCGCAGCCGTAGTCGCGAGTGCGTGAACAGCCTCAAAACAGCTGTCCTCACTGCGGAAAGTCTGTTCGTGGATGGCGACTAGTCTTGATTAACAAGAGAGAAAGGCATTGAGAAAAACGGCATATAGTTTAACAAGCATTGCTCCGATTTGAAATGCAGTGCCAGTTTTCTAAAGATGCTGTTCGTACAGGCAGATTAAATTCATCATTTTAAGTTTGTACAGAAATATAAAAGCTGAAAAGTATTTGCGATGTACTTTGGCAAATAAATCTTAGTAATTGTGAGTAAGAGGAATATAGTTTCCTTACTACTTAGATCAGAGCAGAACAGAATTTAACATTGAAGGTAACGGAACAGACGCCAAATATTATCTACACACCTTAAAGAACAGATAATTTGGACAACCTTTTTACACAGGGTTTCTAATGCAGTTAGAATATCGAAAACCGATTATTGTTAGAAGTAAGTGCTTCTTGAAAACGTTTTCATTTGATGTCCATGTTACGATCCAGTGCTTGACATCAAGACATCAATAAAAACGATATTGTGAGTGTTTACATCGTGCGAGAAAGGTGTGCCAAGTATGGTGACCTTGAATTACGCTGGATAAGACATTTAGCCATTGAAATACGTCTGTCAGCTTAGGGGTCTCCAATATGCGTGAAGCAGTAACTGGTGCGTGACCGCACGCCGCTGTGTCTGCAGTAGTTAATTAAGAGCAGAAACACTGCACCGCGTTTCATAGACATCCTACTACGCCATCGCGTACCATTATGGCAAGAGAAAGGAAGTCGCATCAAAATATCACCTTCTGTTTTAGTGTAATATTTTAGGCTTTGGCGTCGATAAAAACGATTCTAACCCGATTAATCGCCACTCTTCATCGATTAATTCATCGATTAATCGGTCTCGTTCATTTCAATGCATAATATTTTTTAATTTCTATTTTGTCTTTCCTGAATATGGGATGAATGGCGCAACATGCAAGCTTGATTAAGAATCAACCTCGATGTAGCTAAGAACAGCCCAGAGACAATCAAACTTACAAATCTATTACTTCAGCGGCACAGGCAAAGAGGTTCGTTGATACTGTCCGTCAAGGGCGACCTCCTTGAGTGTTCACAAAGTCTTTGCTAGCTAACCGGACACCCGAATAGCGTTGAAGTGGTCGAGACACGTCTAACATTCTGCACCCGACAAGAGCTAAAAATATATTCCCTAGAGTTTCCTTAGGCTAAATTCTGACCTAAAGCTATTCTTCATACAGTGAGTACTCGTCCACGTCTGCGTGGTGAAAACGTTTCATTTTTACTTTCTGGTTCTGTCAAACGTTTACTGATGAACAGGTTAAAAGAATTAATAGCGAATAAAAAATAAATCGATTAATTCATAGGTTAATCGACTCAATTGCCCCGCCTTCAACCCAGGATAATAAACCAGAGATCATATTGAAGAACCAGCCTGTAGGTATAGTAAACACACAATGTCACGTATTTCACAGCAGGAAAGGTGTGTCATAGATTCGCAGCACTTAGGCGTGTCCGCAGCAAACTAATCTACTGCGTAAGACAAAAGACATTGCCGAGCGCTTAGTTTCCGCCAAAGGCAACACTGACCGATCCGGACCTGATGCAAAAGCGCAAGAGCTAACCGCTTTGCATGAAACAAAAGATATATTACAAGTGATTTTCTGTTACGTTCAATGGGAGAATGGGTTCCGTTTTTGATGGTTTGCGCCATTCAGCAGTGTTCATGGGCTTCGTGGACCACGATTTTACAACGAAAATTTCAGAAAATCGGTTTTGACTTTTGAATACTATAACGGTTAGCTCTGAAACTTTGACATACAATTCGGACCGCTATCGCTATCGTTATCGTTGCACAATGCGTACTTCTTAATGACACTAAAAAAACTGTCAGCCTTTCCACTCCGGTGAAGAAGGCAGAGCAGCGGAGCTGTACTATGTGTCGCCATCTATGAGCGACGGTGGCAACCAGACAACCGGCAAGGTGTCCGCCGTCGCTCGTAGATGGCGGTAGCTGTCCAGAGTTGGGTGCCGTCAGGTCATTTGAGGACGGACACGATCCTGGGAAACTAGCCCTTAACAGCTCCGCTGTAAAAGACACATAATTATCCTATTTTTTTTTAGACAGTTTGTACTTAGTTTTAGTCCGAATAAACAGGCTTACCTTGAGGGTCATGGTGTCCAGATCGAACTCCTTGCAGAAGAGGTCCTCGACCGTGGGCTTGTAGCGGTCCGTGTACGTGTTGAATAGAAAGCGCTTGACGATGGAACTCTTCCCCACTCCTCCGCCGCCAAGGGTGACCAGTCTCATTCTGTACTCGCTCTCCTCGCTCATGCCGCCCTCCCGACTCGGAAATTCCTTCACCTGAGGGAAAATCAGACCGAACCAAAAGGCACTAAACGCTATTTTTAATAAATATGTCAATGACCTCTTTTTTTCTCTTTTTTTTAGTTTGTTAGCGTTTTGGGGATGACCACATTGAGCATTTAAACATATTAATTAGCGAGGATTGTATACGCCTCGGACATAGGAACCGTCAGGCACGTAGCCAGGATTTTGACTCGGGGGGGGGGGGGGCGACATTTACAAAATGCTGTGTGAGGCCGGACGGAGGCCGCCAGCAAATGAAAGATTTTCAGGGCGGGGGGGTCATGGGCCCCATGCCCCCCTCCCCCCTCCCTGGATACGTGCCTGGGAACCATTATATACTTCGAAAGTCAGTCGAAGTATTTCAATATAAATATATATTTCTTTCTCATTTAAATGATCATCATCTGGTATGGGGTAATAGCACGGCAACAAATCGTAAGATAACACACATTCTTCAAAAACGAATCTTATGTAATCTTACTAACGTGCCTTTTTTACTTGAATACCGAAAACCAGTTCAGAACGTAGAAAATAATAACGCATCCATAACATGTATAATCATTGGATTACTATTGGGATATAAAAATGAACTGCTCAATAATAATACCTACATGAAAGAATTGGATGGTTTCTAAACGTGTTTCCGAACATAATATTTGTAGCGAGTGCTCGCCTAGATCTTGGAAGAGAGATGTCATCGCATCGATCACCCAAACTGTCCAATACTTTTCACTCGAATGATGATATCTTAGATTCCATCATTGAATTGAGTCAGCGAAATTTAGCGTAACCCCCGGAGCGCGCGCGCGAACACACGCACACACACACACACACACACGCACACGCACACGCACACGCACGCACGCACACACACACACACACACACACACACACACACACACACACACACACACACACACAGGGAGCTTCAAATGACATTGTATATTCTTAGTTTTCCCGACTTCATCAGTATAGGATTAAATTGTAGGGTGCCCCAAAACAATTTACAAGTTTTTTCTCCGCCGCAAAATAAACTATGTGTCGCCGAAGGCTCCTTCTCCGCCCAAATGTAGCGCGAGCGTACCGAACCGAACGCTGCAGTTTCAGAACTAACCGTTATCTTATTCGAAAGTTATAAGTTCTTTCAATATTAGGGGCGAAGCTCCTTAGGGTCCAGCCTTGTCCGTCCGTCCGGCCTGCCGGCGTCCGTGCTCACAATAAAAAGAAAAAATGTTTGCGCAGTCGACAGGATTCGAACCTGTGCGGGGAGACCCCAATGGATTTCTAGTACATCGCCTTAACCACTCGGCCACGACTGCGGGACGAGTAGGGAGCTCTGAGATGTGGTAGTAACTCAAGAGCTGGGGTTTCTGTCATGGACTAAACGCTGCATGTAGCCGCTCAACGTCTATACAGGAGAGGGCGCTGCGGTCAATTGCGTATATAATCGCGTTAAACTTTGCATGCGATTGGCTTAACGTTTATAGACGAGAGGGCGCTGCGGTCAAATGCTCAAATGCGTATATAACCACGTTCCATACCACACATTCTCTTTCTGACATGGACCGTTGACTTAAGCGGTGGAGATGCGTTCCCACGGCTTCTAGCGGATCCAAGCTGATCCGCTAGAAGAACCACTGGCTCTGCATTTCACCGACCATAAAGCAGTAATAATGAAGTCGAAACGCAACCCGGAACTCAGCACTACCTATGAGCAATAAAAAAAATCAGCACTATCAGCACTACTTATGAACAAAATCAGTACCATCAGCACCACCAGAGCATCGCCCCAATCAACATCATTCACAACGTGGAGGATGCGATCATTTCTTTTAGTGGGAAAATACGGCTTGTTTTTGCTCGTTTCCGATGACTGGCGCCATTCAGCTCAATATATTTGAGAACTCCGCAAGCCGCCAATTTTCCCATTAAAAATTAAAAACAACAACAATCACACTCAATCACACTTAACTTTTAAATAATATAACGCTCAATTCTGAAGCATTGGCATAAAGTTCGGATCGCTATGCATGCATCTGGGCGAGAAATGAGCGTTTAAACTTTGGCGTAATCCATTTCTGCGTCGAAAAAAAATAAATATATATTTCATTTATTTTCGGTGGGGGGACATTTTGCGCATTTATAGTTTTCCTTTCCACCTTCAATTTCATTCAACCGAATCGTGGTCGATGACATCCTAAAAAAGCCGAACGCCCGGTCCACATGATCACGCGCTCTCCTCTTCTGATTTGGTCCTTCGACGTTCTTATCGGCTAATGCCGTAATCTGATTGGCTGCGAGTGCTCATGAAATGCGAAAGACTCCCCTCCATGCCCCGCATTTCTTAGGCCGTCTGTGAGAACATAAATTAGCATGTTTGACAGCGCTGGTTGCAATCTATTCCCTTTGCTTCTTTTCGTCTTTAGTTTGTGCCACATTATTTCGAAACCTCCACTTACCTAAGTGTTGCACTGTTAAATTCGCCCACGACTTTCCCGAAACAGCATTTCAATGTAAACATTACGAAACTTCGGGCGGAAGCGCCCGGGTTATCTCCATCTCATTATCCCTCTAATGGACAGGGGAAGGGGAGGGGGGGGGGGGGCGGCGCGTTTCGCCGTGGATAAATATCGGTCTCGGACAAAGACTCGTCGAGCGGCTCTTTGCGTAAGGAAGAATTACATCGATTATCATTGCGCCGTAAGGCAAGGTAAAAATTTTGATGCGGGAAGTGCGTGGGCATTAATGCAGTCTGCCGATAGGTTTATGAAGTTTAAGCCCTTTGGGTGCATCAAATCATTTTCACGGACCCGGCTCAGTATCACAACTGTCCGAAAGATAGGGACCCTTTCGCCTTAAAAAGCGAGGTTTGGAAATTTATACATTGGCGCGTGCCCGGCTGAGTGGGCATCGCGCGCAGCTCCCACGCGAAGGTACGAGGTTCGAACCCCACCAATCTATAGTAATTCACTACAAAAAAAGATGACGGAGAGAGTGGCACTTTTTGAGCATCTTATTATCGCTCCGGAGCAAATGAGATACTCATAGAAACCTTTCTTTGCTGTTTTACATTCATCTGCTTTTTGTATTCGTGACATTACAGGTTATGCTCGGGGCAAAATTTTTGGCAATGCAGTCAAGGTACGGGCACGCATGCCCTTTTTCCTTATGAGCGTTAATTAGAGCTGTGCTCGCGCTCGCTTCCTCTCCTCGAAAATTCCAGGAAACGTTGTCCCCGACTATAGTTATTAGCACGAATAAAAAGAAAACAAGTTTAGCCTATACACGGGATGCCATTCCAGACTGTAATTGCTGTTGGACAACGGATGTATCACCGAAACATGAGTACATAAAACCTATAGAATCTCATGGGCATAATGATGGTTTGGATAGTAGTCTGAATACAATCGTGGTTATGCGAATAGAATTAATAGCTCTCTGGTGTGTCCGTGTTTGTTTACTGCTTACCGGAGCAATAGCCACTGTTCCAAAAGATACGTGCTTCTAGTCTCCATACCAATTTTAATAATAAAACTAGGAATATATAAATTACGCCATGTCCTGTTGTAAACTTCTACTTTACCCTAGTTTTTTTTTCTTCTTTTTTTGGGAGGGGCGCTTTTTTTTAAGGTGTATTTTCAGTCGGGAGCGATACATAACTTCGCAAACGAAGAAGTTCTTAATCTAGGACAATGAAGCTTTAAGAATCACACATCTTCGTCATTCCGTGGCCAATTCGGCAACTGAATTGTGAGGGGGGAGATAAGCCGGCTGCAGTTTATAATAATGTTAGATCGCTACTGACTGGGATAAAAAATAGCGAAGCAATACAAGAGTGGCGAGGTTAGGCAAATTAAGATTAATCAACGTCTATAATCTGAGCTTTCATGTTAGTTTCGTTGCTGGGCGTATATGTCCTCATTCTCGGGTCGCCAGCAAAACTATAAATTGAATCAACACATATACATACACAACTCATAGTCTTCAGCTGAAAAAGCTAAAATAAACAAATAAAACAAAACAGAAAACGAAGGCGTCCAGGAGAACCCTTCCAAACCAGTGATGAGGGATCCCCAAAATGAAAACGTTCTCCCCAAAAAGTATTTTTTTAGAAAAGCTGTTGTGGTACGCATGACGTTTCTTCAGAACACAACAGATCAATGGGATACGCTCAAGACACAGGTGGCAAAAGATTTTGTTTTCGCTGCTTTATTGACAAAAAACGACTTGCGAAAAAAAACACGACAAAAAAAACACCTTAAGCTGTTTTGAAAAGAAAATCTATTACGTATTGGAGTTGTCTATCGGCGACGACTGAGTCAAAATAAATAAAATATTCACATTAAGAACAAGATATGATTCTGCCAATTACGCAGATCGATCGATGAATAAAAATGAAATGTCTATACAGTTTTGTCATATACTATTTATTCCGGGTGAATTAAGCGTTTTAAAAAGGAGCGGGACTTTCACCATTTGATGCCATAATAATATTCCTGGACTCCATTTATACTGATATTTCTTAAGGATTTCGATTTTATTCTGCTTTGACGTTTAGGTAAAAACGTTGGGAGTCATAACGCATCAAGTTCCTTGAGAAATAAATAAATAAATAATGTTTTTTTACGCTCATAATGAAATGATGGGATTCCATTATCGATCACGGTAATACTAGATATTGACAAAAAAAAGTGTCTTGACAAATAATTAGTGACGAGGCGTCGGGCACTGTGAACTGATCGTTCAATTATTCATTTGGAAAAGCTGCCCGTCCCAGAAATTGCCTGGATTAAAATTTCAACAGAGAGACATTCGAGAAAGTGCGGCTTTAATACCAGCGTGAGAGCAGTTCGCTAAAACTAGACTAACTAGATGCTCCAAGCAGATCCTATTACACCAGCTTTGTACGAGGAAATATTCTATACCCGTAGTCACATTTTTAAAAAAATTGACGTTTCGCGCAGCATTTAGGCGTTGCGCGAAGTAGTTATTACAAGATTTCGTTGTCGAAGGAAGAAACTATGATTTTGGTGTCTGAAGCGTTTACGTTTTGTTAAAGAGAAACACACACAAAAAAAACATAAAACTAATTTAAGGTGAAACTACATATATATCATAACTTAACACATTATGGGGGGAATTTAATAACGTTCCGCGAGGTGCCGAACTTCTCTTACTGCGGTTTCTTTAGGTGAATACGACTTTACTCAACAGCAGACAAGTTTCGATATTGAACTATAGAACGCTCCGGGAGAGCAACGAAAGGAAACAATAAGAAAGTATCGTGCTCTACAATTTGTGTCTCAGAGTCCGAGTCAGGTGCGAAGCCGACCGGGTCGCACACGCGAAAATATACGGCGAACACCTAAGGATTTAGCGCCGGGTCAAAGGGAGTTGGCTGGTGCCCCTGCAGTCGCGGCATACGACTACACTGCAAATCCGCAACTCGAAAGTCGATTAATGTTCGTTCTATGTGTCTTTGAAAATGTTAGCTCAACCACAACAGTACACTCTACTTAAACAAAATGTCTGAAAAAACGTCGCCGAATGTTCGGATTTTTTTTTGCCTTATTTTACGCTTATTAAGTTGTAATTGACTAGGCCATTTCATGTGCCAACATTTCGGTTACCATCATGCTCTGCGTGAAGAATGAAAACTGGGACCATGCGACTGCCAGCGTGGGCAGTGTGAACATTTGTTTATCCGTTCCTAAGGCGAAAGAGATACCTACCACCTATACGTGTAAGTGCGAAGAAAGTAAAAGACAATCAAAGCAGTAACTATACTTCGTTTCAGCTTCCAGGCGAGCGCAGCCAAAGCTACGTGGGCCGGACCCAATCACACGCCGGCAGTAGGTCACGCGATCTCGCCTGCACTTTTGTATCACCTCGCCGCGCCGCTGGTCGTCCGGGCCACCCACGCTCGCCGAGTATTTCGTCTGCTACGGGTGTATCAACGGTATCGTCTGCTACAGGTCTAAAAAGTGCCCTTTCACGTTCTGAGATTGAGTCACAAGCGACGTCAGACGCAGGCTGGCCACGACGTCTGTGTTCGAGCTTTGCACCTATTGGGCATTTCGACGTAGTTTCGAGATTTAAGTACATATTGCAAGGTGCCCGATGACCCGGCCGTTGATGTTCCCTTGTATTGTGTGGATATACCAGGGCTCGAGGCACAATCCTTCCCACCAGCTTTTCGGCTTTCAATGGATCGGCAGTAAAGGGATGCCCTGATTTCGCCGCGTTCAGAGAATTGTAGTGACCCGGACTTTTTTTTTTTTTTTTTTTCAACGCATTCGCGTTACGACGCGGCCGGGGTCTCCCGCCGAATTTGAAGATGTAGACATTCATCAGACTTCTGACACTCACACTTGATTCCCAAACGGGCCTTTGCGGAAGCACGTTTTGAAGGACTCGGTGAGGAAAAAGCAGCGAAGCACATGATCTGGCCATTACGGAACAAAATCACACTAAAAAACAAACAAACAACGAGCGCTGCAGCCGTTGCCAGCGATGTAACGTGTTTTCACCAAACCACATGAATTTACATATATTAATCAAAACATAAACTTCAGACATTTAATCCGATAGCTGTAAATCATTCTCAGCAGACACATCTGGAATATTGTGCAATGTTTACGCACAAAACACTTATTTTAAAAGAATTACTTTTGCGGACTACTTTTGGTGCGTAGGAATGCTCTTCCTGAATTTGCGAACGTCCTCAGCCCTGGCTGCGCTCTGACGGAAGCTGAAACGAAGTATAGTAGAAGTATTGCCTTGGAGTATTTCGATGCGTGTGAATGTAATCGTGTCATGGAATCACCGCTAGAAGGCTTCGTCTTGCCAGATAAGATTACTGTAATGTTGTTGATGCGATATCATTATAAGCTACTCAATACAGATTTCTTGGTATCTGGCCTCTAACAGTAGGGGCGGGGGGGGGAGGGGGGGCTCCCTACCCTTTTATGCATAGGTCACGTGAACCGGGGAACTGGTTAGCGGGGAACCTAATTCGTTTCGATTTAGGTCCCCGCCAAACTTAGCGGGAAAATTGACGTTACGTGACGTATGCAACAAATACAAGTTTCCCCGCTAAATTTAGCGGAAAAATGGACGTCACGATCTTTGCACCAATTCAGTTTCCTCTGAATTCGGCGGGATATTGAATTCATAAAATAGTGGCCCCACTGAAAATTTTCGCGGTATCCACAGCGCCCGCGAAAAAACATACATCCTGAAAGGGCCCCATAACTTCGGAATGCCCATTAATAAACATAACAACGCCGTAGGCTAGCATATGCATTGCCGCAATCACTGTATCATGTGATAATACACACGACCTCAAATCATCAATATTTCTGTCTAAAATCACCATATATATATATGGCCTCAAATCTTTATATACATATACGTATCCGGCATTAGTTGCAGGTCCATATAAGAGTGTAGAACAAAGGAAATCTGTGATGGAAGGCGTTGGCAAATTTCTACAGGGGCGTCCTCTTGATTGTTGCCCGCCTTCAAGATCTACAAGTATCGCTTCTCGCTGTGCACTCCCTATGCATTATAAATATGTAAGCGTGTATTGAAACTATATTAGGTTTCAACCATTAATGCTATCGCATTTGTAGAAAAACGCCTTCGTGGTTTCTATACAAATAACAAAACGTGCCAGCGAACTAAAACAAATACACATTTTTTGTTAAATTGTTAACATTTATAAAAGTGATGCGTTCAAACAGTTTGAAACAAGCGGACCAGTGCGATGCAAACAGAGTTCTTCCTTTATTTTTTTATGTTAAGCCACTTTGTTTTTTGACGTAACTATTTTTTTTTAGAGTGAGTATATCGAGCGTCAGTAAGCCGCTCTTCAAACCACGTTGTCACAGAAAAGGGAAGAAAACAACAAGAATGACCCCAAGCTGTTTTGCGACTCGGGAAGGAAAACCTCGACCGAAGTTGATGGCGATTCTTTCTCCTTCTTTTCCGCAAGCAGTATACTACACTCCCACGGGCCATCCCTCCAAATCCTGGCCTTTTCGCCAATAGCAAGCTCTTTGTTCTCCGCGAAAGCCGAACGAGACCTCGGAATGCAGGCTCGCCCCTCGTAAAATGACCCACTCACCCCCTCGGAGACGGAACAACCACTTCCCCTCGACTCTTGGTCTCGAGATTAGCTGGACGGAAAGAAAATGCTCCTTATTGCTTTTATTGATCTCCGTCCCGCTTCCGGTTGTAGCTATGTGGCCGTAAAGCCCATGCCCACTGTTTACGGACACGCGTTGGCCGTCTCGCCACTGGCGCGCAACAAAGGACCTCACGGTTGAGTTGGGCAATATACGAGACCTAGACGTCCGACGTGACACTAGAGAGTTCTAGGGATTTTGGGGCCCTCTGGTGCCAACTGCGCATGTGCGAGTCTTCTGCGGTAGCACATGTGCGGTTCGTACCGGAGGGTCCATCGTGCCGCATCGGATGTACCAAAACGTTTTCCTAAAACTCTACTATTTACACGTATAGCAGTCACTAGCGGGTTAAGCTGAGGTACATAAAACAGTAACGGGAAATTACCTAAAGTCGTGGTCCCACTGCTTATACATCATACAAAAGACGGTCTGCAAACAGGTTCCAACGCAAGTCACCACGAGATCCGTGCTTCGAATGCCGCATGGCAACGAGTTCATGGGGGAAACGATGCACGCGGCATTCGAACCACAGATATCACTCTGACTGCTGTTTGCAGACTGTCTTTTTGTGTGATGTATACGCAGCGTGATTCCGGCTTAAAGGTACATTCTATACCTGTTTTCACCTCAAGAACCGTAGGAAAAAAAGTCCGGCTGCTCGCGGATGATTACCAATTTTCACCTTTAGCTGGAGATTTAAGATATATTTAGTAGCATTTGGGAGTGGATACACGTTATCTTATCAAGGAGTGCACGTTTCAAATGCCCAAAGCATCGCCTGTGCTTCCGACAACCAAATCTGGCGAGAACTATTTCGTGTGGCGTAGGAACAATGCGCAAAACATACTGTTTTCTTGAGGTGAAAACGGGTATAGACAAATCTCCGAGTTCACTGTTTTGTAGAACACGGAGTCAGCCTATCACAGCGAGGGATATGATTACATCGAATGACGAAGCTCAGAACGTAATTAGCAGGTCGAGAACCCAGGAGATGCTTCACCTCGAATGAGAGCGCGCGCGAGAGAGAGAGAGAGAGAGAGAGAATAAACTTTATTTCTACGCGCCTGGTACGGCGCTCGCCTCGAACGCGAGCTTTCTGCCTTTGATAAATTTCGTCGAACATGCAGCCAGAGCCCAGCCATAGCCTCCTCTATACCCACAAGGCCTGGTAGTTCAACGATGGAGCCATAGAGTGCCCGGTCTCAGATTTGGAGCGCGAGGACCTGGTAGCACAGAGCATTAAAGAGCCATTTCTCGGGGAACCTGGACGTCAGCGCACAGCTGTTGCACCGGCGAGGACCCGAAACACACTTGTTCGCTCGGGAGAAGTGTGTTTCGGCGTCTCGTCGCGACGGGGCGCCAGTCGCGTGGCTCTCCTCTCAACCTTTGTCTGCCGCTCCATCTTTTCCCTTTCGGCGGCCGCTTCTCCAGGCGATCTTCCAGGCTTTGTCAGTATAAAGGACGTTATGGCCCAGCGGAAGGAAGCGAGGGCGTGCTGGAGGCGCGGATCATCTGCTGCGTTTCTTACCTGCCACCAAATATAGACGTTTACAATAATCGCCTTCTGTAGGCCGCCATATTTGCCTCCTCGGCTTTGGAGCGCGTTGTGAGCGTGCACGGTAGCTCTCTTTCACGAAACAATAAGACGCCGCGCTTGCGTCCACAACCCGGTCCCTCGTCATTTTTCGCCTGGGTGATAAGCGCTAGAAAGGTCTACATGCCTAAATAAAATGCGATGCGCTCAGTGTACACGAGCATGTCACACTTGCTCATTGTCCCTGACCCTGCTCACATCGCATTTTCCAGATCTTGTCTTTTTCAGAGCTTTGTCGTACGCCGGAATCCTTTCAGTCTTAGTAGTATTTCTTGACTGTCCCCTTCCTCTCTTGGAAAGTGGAGTCGCGAACCTTTTAGTGAAAGTAATTGTGTTGGATGCATGTTTAGACAGCGGGAACGGGAAGTTGGTCAGCCCCAATGAGCGGCTGGAGTCTCTGCTGTAGAAGAGAAATGTTGCCAGTGCATTACGAATTCTAGCCCTGGGTATGTAACGTGGCTCACGTCGTAGTGGTACACAATATATTGTAGCGTGAGGTACACTGGCCGAGGTTGAGCAGTTTCGCGTGGCTCGCATAATGACCCGTGCTCCGTGCTGCACAAGCGCGAGGAGCAGTGACGTCACACGGCGCACAGCTGCCGCGCCGGAGCCAGCCGCCGCCGCGGGCTCCAAAGCCACCGCGCGCGCCTCGCCGGTCTGCGCAAGCGCGAGGAGCAGTGACGTCACACGGCGCACAGCTGGCGCGCCGGAGCCGCCGCCGCCGCAGGCTCCGCCGCCAATGCGCGCCTCGCGGGTCTGAAACATTCCAGAGGAGTGACGTCATAGCCGCGGCAGATGCACCGGCGCCGCCGCGTGCCCAGCTGTCCGCCTCCGCTGCACACTGCACAGTAGCCAAGTCTGACGCTGCACTGGAGCCGCTTGATAGCGCCTCTCATTTTGTGCGCATAAGCTCACGCTACGTATATCCTGGCATAGCCGAGCTAAGCCACCGCAATTTTTTTTTCAGAGTTCAGTAGACAAATAATTATCTCACTCGAGTTACACAGAACCCATTTTTAACAGGGCTGTTTTTAAAGGTGCGGTGTTAGCTTTCTTCTACTTGAAGAAGCTGTAGCAAGGAAAGGGATTTTACTTTAGCATATAACACGTCATAGGCCTGGCTATATAAATATATATAGAACCCCCGACATAAAAGAGCAACAGAGAAGTGATGTCATTCGATGGTTATAGTTGGAGTACGTGCCGCCATATTTTTCGAATGGTAGTAAATTGACGTGGACACGTATTCATGTAACAAGAGTATCCTATAGCATGTTACGAGTACAGTCTCTACCAATATATTGACCCATTCGCCCAGGCGGTTTATTAGGCGGTGCTAAGCACACCCTTCTCATGTCGTTTAACACCTGAGACTGTGGTGAAGAAAATGAAGAACATTTTATCGAAGGAACGACACAGAAGGGAACTTCTCAGTGGTGAAGGAAATGAAGCACTTTTGGCCGAAGAAACAGACACAGAAGAAGACGTCTCATGTTAAACAAGATGATTAGCTATTACCAGCATGCCCGCGCACTCAGTCGTCTCGCTAAGCACACGTTGGTCAGAGGCTGTAAAATAGAGGTTCAGTTATTTTGTAACCACAAGTGACGTGTGTCTGCGCCAAAAGGGATGCAGCACAGCTTCCAGAAACTACCGCATCCATGTGCTATTTATATTGTCGGTGACTGTACAGACCGTTTTCAGGGATGACCTGAAACGGTCGGCAAGGTTCATATTTCTTAGGGTAGGGTGAAAATACCTGAAAAACTTGGATGCTTCAATAAAATTACTTGTCATCAAAAGCTTGTGTACTAACGTGAATTTAAGAAAGTAAGTTATAGTAGAAAGAACAGCAGTGTATTCCTCTGTAAAAAAATGTGTCGCAAATCGCCCTGCAATTTTGTTGCTACGTGAAATGTTCTCGGTGTAGAGCTAGGGTGCTAAACCACTAGCGCTAAACCAAATGTTTAGTGGAGTTAGTGGTGAAAAAGGGTTAGTTAGATTTAGAGTTAAAGTTAGTTAGATTTAGTTAAAACTAGGGTTAGAGTTAGAGTTAGTGTTATATATTGAGTTATGTTATTAAATGTAGCGGTATAAGCTGAATTTATGTGTAGGTCGCGTGACGTCATTTTCCCGCTAAATCTAGAGGGGAAACTGAATTCGCGTATAGGTCACGTGAAATCATAACACGTGACGTCAAATTGTCCGCTATATCTAGCGGGGGAACTGAACTGGGTATAGCTCACGTGACGTGAAGTCATGTGACATCATTTTCCCACCTTAATTTAGCGGCGAAACTAAATTGGTGTTCAGGTCACGCGACGTCCATTTTTACGCTAAATTGGGCGGGGAAACTGAATTTCCGTATAGGTCACGTGACCCTGTCACGTGACATTATGCTTTCTGTTAAATTTAGCGGGGAAGTTGAATTTGCGTATAGGTCACATGCAAACACGTCACGTGACGTCAAGTTTTCCGCTAAATTTAGCAGGGGAATTTGCGGTTACGGTTTTTCAGTCTTCACTTCATCGGAAAACCTATCCCCTATAAAAGTTTCAAGTTAATAACACTTCTTGCGCTACGGCTCCACCAAGCTGGTACAAAAGTTCTATAATGTTCCACTTATTTCTTTCCCGACCGGATAATTTTGACTAGAATCGAAGAAAACTTTTGGCAAAAATACCAAGACGAACATTTGCGTCCTTGTAGGCGTCAGCAAAATGTGAAACATACCTGTATTTGTTTACGACCTCATTGTATACAATACTGACGTCACGGACAAGGGAAAGTTAACCTAGTCACTGCCCTTTAATTGATCATTGAATTGTTTTGGTAATTAACGTGACCACATGTCATCCAATGGGTGTTAAGAGAAGACTCCGAGAGTCTCACTTCACTAGTCATCTCGTTCATGAGAGTTCTAGATGCCATTTGTTTCCTATAAGGATTATGTTTTTTAATTCTTGCGGTTTTGATAGAGATTTGCTTTGCTAAATGATCGAATTATACTTTCTGCGAATGAAGGATAACCCTGAAAAAGAAGCAGTCAAGAACTAATCCATAAAAAAAGAATAAAACATGATTATGTATGCAGCCGCAAGCTGCATCCACCGTATTCTGTACTCGACAGAGTGACACGTTAGCATTTCTGAAAAATAATCGTTGAACACTCACATATACGATTCAACGGCCGGTTATCGATCTTATAGTCTTGTTTCTTGCTCAACGTGGCACAAATCAGGCAACAGTGAGACATTAAAAAACGCATATACATAAAGATCTGCGGAGCATAACAAGCCTCATGAAAGCAGGGTAGCAGCTGCCCGTCATGACCGGATTGCTTTTCTCGTCGACGAGGCTTTGATGACAGTCCTCCCGGATTTCGTAATGGTCATTGGCTGCTGTAGCGCCAACACGAAACGTTTGGCAACTCGGTAAAACAATCAAGACATGATTTTAGAGATTTTTAGTGCAGGCCACGAAAGGGGGCTAACTACAGACTAGAGGCAAAAAGGAGAGTAGGCTTAACATTCCGTAGCTTAGAAATGTTTTAAGAAACAGCTCTCTAAGAAAACGTTCTTTACCACGGAGGTCTTTAACACAAAACGCAGATGCCTATGAATATAAATAACATCATATACAAACTTTAGAGAGAGGTGGTTCAATGATTGATTGGAGCGCTTATTCCTATTGAGGTAGTGACAAATCTGACAAGCAGGAAACTAAATCAGATGTTTATTCCTCGCAGGAATCACGACACCACTGCCATCGTTTTGGAAGCTCCCTAATTTTATTTATTTTTAGTAGAAAAACTAGTTTGCGTAAATGCAGTCGAATGAACATGTCTAGTACGGTTCCTGTGTCACCGAATGTAGTCTTTCGAAAACTTTTGACACCATACGTACACTTTTGTCTGTAACACCACTCGTTACCCATACTGTGCTGGCGATGTTCTCAAACCTTCAGCTGGTTTAATTTTTTTCTTCGCCAGCGTTTCAATTTTTCACCACATTTGTACATCTACAGATTCATTTGTCGCCGCCACGTTAGCTCCAACTGCTGCGCATATGCGTCAAATATCTCGTTTCCGGTCTCTGGATATTCAAGGAGGATTACGTTCCTTCTCAAGTTGAATCATGCTATACTTGCTGAGCGGTTTCTTATGGAAAAATTCCCGGTTAACTTTAAACGACCCTTGTACTTATAAACACCTTGTATAATTTATACATGTTCTGATATGCTTATTGGATAAACTATATACAATTTTGTTTTTCAATAGGCTGGGGCTGGCTTTGGTATGATGATTGTCGTAACGTTAATAAAAAAACATCGCACACCGCTAACTTTATCGGTCTTGCGTTCCACTATATTTAGTGAGTCCTGTTCAACAACTATAACTAATTAATATTGATAATATTTATAGAATGTTATGCGCGTCCCTCCGGTGCCGACTCCACATCTCCCGACCTTATCCATAGGGTTGTGTTCGATTTCATTCTTATTTTACATTAAAGACATTTCGCAATAACAAGTAGTACTAACGTACGAGCAGGATATCACTTGAAAACTGCGAGCGATGCACATGCGCAGAAACCGAAACAAAGCAAGGGCGCATGGCGGATAGCCAGGGTCTGGTCCCGTGAAATTTCAAAGCAGCTTTCCCGCACCGAAGGAACCTCACAAACCGGATTTTTCGGATCCGCATAAAAAGCACGAAACTTTGAGCGCGGTGTATAAACACGCCAATTAATAGTTGCACTTCGAGGGCATGCTGTTTTCGTTTCGGGAGTTTCATATAAATTAAATAAAACCCCGAACCTCAACATTATTGTTGGAAGGAGTGGGTAGTGGTCACTGAGGCACTCGATAGGCCAAATGGCAAAAGATTCATTGCGACAGTGACAAAACTGTGGAATAGACATTTTTTTAAAAAGGTGCGCGGCATCCATAGATGCTTTTCCGCGAATTATTCGAGTCCACCATATTTAGGCACCATGTATGGGTTTGAGGGTTGCATCAGCATTCAGTGTGAACTCGGTTATGCTTGTATTGAAAGCCAGCGCTGAGTCAGCGTTCAGCGAAGATTCAGATCCAATCACACCCTTCAGGCCCAAAAATGGCGACCATCAGTTTTACTTGAAGAGGTTTCGAACGTTTCTACTGACCGAGACACGACACCAGGTTCCAGATTATTCCTTGCAAAAACTGCGCATATCAATTATTTAGTAGCTCGGGAAGTGCATGTTTAATTCTTTGACGTCCAAAGTTAGTTCGTGATTGTGGTATATGCCATGGATGTATCTGACGTGTTTGACGAATGGAATCGTGCAAATGAAGGTCCGCAATAGCGAGAAAAGTATCATATTTACCTTTCATGGCAGACTGGAATGTTAATATTAATCGTTGTGAATAAATTTTTGAAACGTCAAGTATGGAGTACTTCTCAAACAGAGGCAAGGATGGAGAGGTTGAAGAGACATTAGCTATGGCTCGTAGAGCTTTTTTTTGCAATATTCGAAGTAAATTTATGTTCATTGTGCCGGTAGACCCCCACACTAGGTGCGCGTAGCATAGGATGGGATAGAATAGTGATTTAAAAAGTTGAATTTTGACACTTGTGGGTAAAATGTTTCTATATTTATTTAACACACCCACTATTCTAGAAAGTTTAGTGCGAACGTGTCTAATATGGTCGTTCCAAGACATGTTATAAGAAAAAAATACACCAAGAGTTTTTACATTTTCAACATATTGAATAATATCAGTGCCGTATTTCAGAAGAGAGGACGAGGTTGTTTGAGTTCTGGAATGTAGTTGGAATATTATAGCCTTGCTCTTGCAAGCATTTATATGAAGGGAATTTTTTGTACACCAGGTTTTTAATTTTGAAAGGACAGTATTTGTTTTGCTAATAAGATGTTCACTATTTGTATCAGAAATGATCATACTTGTATCATCTGCATAAATAATAAAATCTACCTCAGAGTCAATAGCAACTATATCGTTTATATAAAAAAGAAATAAAAGGGGACCTAGAATGCTTCCTTGGGGAACACCGCAATTAATGTTAAGGAAAGAGGACCTATGCTCGTTTATGGAAACATATTGGCAACGGTTCTCAAAATATGACCTTAACAATGAAAATGAAACACCCCGAAAGCCATACGAAAATAGCTTATCTAAAAGTATACCATGGTTGATGCAATCAAACGCTTTACTAAAGTCAAGGAAAACGCCAATCGTTCTTAACTTTTTTCTAAATTATCTAAAATAATTTCTTTTTGGCGCAAAAGTGCAGACTCGGTAGACCTAAATTTTCTAAATCCAAACTGAGATTCTATTAATACATTATGATGATCTGAGAAATTTGTAATCCTTGAGTGCATAAGCTTTTCTAATGCTTTTGAAAAAATAGGAAGAATGGATATTGGACGATAGTTCCCCATACTATTTCTATCTCCTGCCTTAAACAGTACTGTTACTTTTGCTGTTTTCATGCCTGTGGGAAACACACCCGACGAAAGAGCAAGGTTATAAATATGTGTTAAACAAGGCACAATGAGGTCGACAACAAATTTCACGGGTTTAATGTTTATACTATCAGCATCGCAACTGTGATTGTTGCGTAAATTATTTATCGTCGAAAAAACTTCATATTCATCGGTAGGATAAAAAAATATAGTATCACAAACTCTAGGTATATTTTGTGCTGCATCACTGCAGTAGGTACTCGACCCAACGTTCACAAAATAACGATTAAAAGCATCTGATAGTGCAGAACCGCACTTTTCCATCCCATCAATAACTAATTTTTCTATTCTATCATTGTTAGTATTTTTGCCCAAGAGAGCATTAAGTCTTTTCCAAAGCAAGTCAGGATGCTTCATACATTCAGGATCAAAAAGTTGGTTATAATAGTTTCGCTTTGCACGCCTCAAATCTGCGTTCAGGTGATTTCTCAGTAACTTAAATTCTGCTAGTTTGACCAAGTCTCGCGATTTTAAAAATGCTTTATATAAGCGATCTTTGGCACGCATTGATTTTAAGTGATCTTTGGTAACCCAGGGTTTGCGGGCACGTCTAACGGTTCTAACCAATCTTAATGGAAATGAAGACGTATAAATACTTTTAAAAACCTCAATAAATTTGTCGTAAGCTTTATTTATATCCTTTATGCCTATTATACTGCTCCAGTTCGTGCTCGCAACGTTTCTTCTAAACGTCTGCAACGTTGTATCGTTAATGCTTCTAATGTATCTGGCGGGTTGAAGTTCATTGACCTTCGTTCTAGCTGTAGCGTTATGTTTATGAATCAGCATGAATATGGGCAAATGATCACTCAAATCTAAACACATTACTCCAGCAGTAATATCTGAGCTATCGTGATTTGTAATAAAAATGTCAAGCAAGGAGGAACATGACGCTGTTATACGCGTGGGAAGAGATATGACATTCTGAAGATTATGTGCAGACAGTAATAAAGATAACTCCGAGTGATTACGTGATAAATCAAGAAAATCAATATTTAGGTCGCCTCCAAGGATGAAATTGCATTTAACTTCAGTCATAGAGCTAAACAACTTTTCTAGAAATTCAAAGAACTGGGACACATTTCCGTTTGGTGGGCGGTAAACAACACAATACACTTCAAGGTTTTTACGTATGCATAGTACTTCGTAATGATCTGTAATTGCTGAGTATTCGGATACAATCTCAAAACCTGTGTTTGATATCAAGATGGATACACCACCACCACGGTTTTGTTTGCGGTTGAGATAAAAGTGTTCATATCCCGGTAAAAGAAAAACATCGCTGTCATCGCTGTACCAGGTTTCAGTGAGCATGATGATATCGAACATTGGTTGAAACGTGTTAAAAAGTAAAAAGAGGTCATCGGTTTTAGATCGCGCTGACCTAACGTTAAGGTGAAAAAATTTTAGACATTTCTGATCAGTTTTTTCAAATAACGCATTCACTTCGTGAGGGTGGTAAAAGGAATCATGCACCGTCATCGAGAATTATGAAGTAATACAAAAAATACAGCAGTCATCGAAATATTCTATGCTAATTTCTAATTTTTTCAACATCACCCAGGCAAGTAATTTTAAGTACATCTGACGTCGTATCTTTACGCGCAAATATTTTGCCACCAGAGCACCACACAAACTTCCACCCAACCCTTCTTTTCTGCGCGATAGCCGTTCCCAGCAGTTTCTTGTTCAAGCCTGTCAAGTGCTCGTTTACATAAACCGGTGACTCGGCTCCGCCAAACTCGAGGGATGCAGTAGTGATCCGTTTCTTTTTGGCCTTTTCCAAAATTTTGTTCCTTTTTGAGCGCTGGACGAAGCGAACAATTATGTTCTTTTGATCTGGCATAAAAGTGGCGACGCGGTGGCAGATGTCAATGTCCGCATCCGCCACTGGTTCATCAAGAAGGGCGCCGATTCTCTTGATAACATCAGTCACATCGCCCTCGCTTGGCACCCCCTTGATTTCAAGATTGTTCGATCTTTGGTACTGCTCTAATTCTTCTACTCTGGCGCCTAGCCTGCAGTTTTCAGCATCGAGTTCCTGGTTCCGTTTCGTAAGGTCTAGTATTTCTTTACGTAGTTCTTTCATGTCGTCCCTTATTACCTTCACTCCATCGCACGTATCACTACAGAACTTCACGCTTTCTTTCAAACTGCGCAAGTCTGCACGCAGCTCGCGGCGAAGATCCTCCAGCGCCTTAGCTAGTTCTTTGGTTTCGTTGCCCATGTCGGGCCGAGCAAAAATCGGTAGAGCGCAATAACGGAAAACACACACAGGAAAACAAGAAATAAGTCAGACCGTAAACAAATGCAAACAAAAAACGATTTACAGGCAGCAGCAACGGCGTTTTGTCGTAATTTTGATTGATTAACAAAAAGGAATCAATTAACAGTTCCCATTTTTTGTTTAATTTCCTCGCTGAAAAAGAATAATACATTTATCAAAAAAGCGATAAGGATATCTAAAACTCAGGCTACAATTTGTTAGGCAGGCTTGCTTTGAATCGCACGCAGGTAGCGATCTCAAACTTTCAAACCCAGTTTGTAAAAACAAGAATAAACTTCGCGCTAAGAAATGTTTTCCGGTTAGCGTTTCTTCCTTGCTAACACCATACGAAACATTGAGATGGCAAAGTTCCTTTCCAGAGCAGCAACGCCCGAAAGTAGGCAAAAGAAAGCGACTTCAAGAAAGGATCCGTAAACCGTTGGCGACAACAACCCAAACGTAAAACTTCTTTAGCGCCTACCAACCGTGAAATCGATCAATGGGTACAGCGCAGAGGAAGCCGGGAAGTTCACCCGCGAGATGAACACCACCTCGCGTTCCGGAAAGGGGAGAGCAATTCGCACAGTGAGTTTTACGACATTAGTAAAAGAGCCCTGTACACGTGACAAAGTAAAATATACGAGAAAACTTTTAATACATTTACACATCTGCTGTATATTTTCTACGTGAATCACAAGACGACATGTTAGGGCAGGACTTTATACCCTGCTGTGTATTCTTCGCGCGAATCATAGGGCAGCGTGTTAGTGGAACACTTTACTGCCCAACTCGATCGTGAAGCTGACTGTAAATGTCCTCATGTTTGCCGAAGATTCCTGTCGTCGCTAGGGTCGCGTTCAAGTCACGTCTCAAGGATTGCATTCACGACAAGGTTTGTGCGTCCTGAACGTCTTAGCCAGGTTTCTACTTTAGCTTTAGCTTTCGCAGCTCTGCCCTCTCACCAATCCCCCCCCCCCCCCAACTAAACAAAAAAAATTGTATTCTGACTACGCTTAAGGGCACCCCGCGTACTCTGAGGGTGCGATAAACTCGAGTTTATATTTAGGTCCAAATTTTTATTTACATTGTCTGGTTCTTTATGAGCCTATAATATACGCTCTCGATATTGAATAATCGGTGAATGTAATGACCGATGCGTCTGTTCACAGCGTGAGTGTCTGAAATATGGTTTCGATATGACCGTTTTAAGTGTAGTTACGTGTTAGCCTTCGTAGGAAAGCTTTATTTGACGTTTTACGTTCGTGCTAGTCGGAAGCGCGGTAATCATTACGATACGTGCGTAAACTGCGCAGACTTGTACAAGGTGCGAGAGGAAAGAAACATTCTGCTTTTTGGTCCGCATATATAAAATACTCTATCTCGGACAGCTGAAACCTTGTGTGAATGGGACGCTAGCTGTGGTCATAAAATGCTTAAGTTGGGGAAATTAACGTTACATGAATAAAAAGATAAAGGAGGAAAACAAAACACTTCTTCATGAGCCATGCCATCATGCTTAAATGAGTTTCTCCTTTAAGCATGATATTCGTCAAACCAAGAAATAACATCAAGGTTGTCCGTGGCGGATACGATCTGCGCCAGGTCTCAACACTTCAGCATGCCATTAAGAATAAATTTAAAAAAACAATCTTGACTTTTTTGTTGTTGAGTTTTTTTCACTGTAATAGGTGATACAGAGGGCGAGGACGCGATTTCTTGGTTTGCCGAATATTCGGTCTACGGGGACGGCGGCTCATTAAAAGCAAAAATCATCTGTCTTTTTCTTTTTTCGTCTAGATAACGTAATGTTTTCAAACGTTGGGGTTTTATTACCACCTCTAGCGTCATAATCACGCGGAGTTTCAGTTTTTCGTGCAGCGTAGTTTATTTATGGCGATCGAAAAACAGGGTCCTGTTTTTTCATCACACAAGTCACGTGACATTATTTTCTCGATAAATTGTGCGGCAAAATTGACGTCACATGACCCATACACCAATTCAGTTTACTCGCTAAATTTGGCGGGAAACTGATCTGACGTATATGTTTCGTAACGTCGGGTCACTTTATATCAATTTGCCCGCTAAATTCAGCGGGAAATGCACGAACGGAAGGACGGACAATATTTTGGGAATAAGAGAAAGAGGGGGGAGGGGTATTCGTTCAATTCATGACTTAAAAAATGAAAGACGTTTACAACTCCCTGTAATGCCGAATCAGAGCGCAGTTCTTGAGGAGGAGGGGAGAGTACAGAGGGAAGGATATGCCCCTCCACCTCATCCGTACCCTCTTCTCCCTCCTCCTCCTCTCCTGCTCCCGTGCTAAACAATCTATATATATATATATATATATATATATATATATATATATATATATATATATATATATATATATATATATATATATATATATATATATATATATATATATATATAGTACATATTCTGAGCATTAGTCTTGAGCGTGCTCCCCCGAGATGGCACAGGAGAACAGCTAGTGCACATCCCTCTGGGCCAATGGGATGTTTTCCTGCATGACTGATATGAAATTCTTTGTCTTGCACGAAATATTTGGTGAGTTCCGTAGGCGAGAGATTCAGAGCTACAACGAACAAGCCGTTGTCGACCTTGGCGGCACACAATTTACCAACTTCGTCTGACGTGCCACAGAGATCGAGGGGTACAACACAGACCCGTACCCATGTAGATGGTCACTTAGGTAACGAGTACACCACGTTCTCATACGTGCCTCTCCGTGATTTACGAATGGTAATATCACTTGCCTGCACAATGGGTAGCTGGCATCTCCCCTCCTCCTCTTACTCCTCACCTCTTGCCTCCTCCTCTACCCCTCCTCCTTTCCTCCTCTTCCTCTCATTATCCTCCTCCTCCCCCTCCTCCTTCCTCCTCCCCTCCTCCTGCTCCCTCCTTCTCCGCTCCTCCTCTCTTTCCCACCCTCGTGACATCACGTGTGACGTCATTATGGGAGACGCCCCCGTAATGCAACAGCGCGGTTACGCCGACGCCGACGACGACGGCGACGGCGACGCCGCTCAAGCCGGAAACGGGCGCCTAAGAGCTGCGCTCTAGAACGCAGCGCTATACGCCTTTTCGCCGAGAAGGCACCCTGCATCTAGCAAGAATTTCATTTCATTTCATTTCAATCATTTACTCTCAAGGCCGAAGCATTACAGAGAGGAGTGGGCGAAATAAACACAAAAATAATAATAAACGTCAACATAAACACAACAGCAGGGTCACAAAAAATGGTCGCAGATGGCAGATTTGAAGCGGACGGAGTCGGTGATCAGAGCGATGGAGGCGGGGAGGTTGTTCCAGTCGACGCAAGTTTTGGTTTCGCGACGATTGATTGAAAGTTTTACGTTTTCGCAATAGCCTATTCTGATGCAATAGAAAACACAACAATAAAAAAAAAAGGTAATTTTTTTTGTCTTGTACATCAGTCTGCACGCATCGCTACGGTAACACGCAATTGGTGGATAAAGTGCAGTAGACGGCAGTTAGTGTGTTGTTGCGTGAAAGGAAATGCTGTGAAGAGAGTGCATAGTTTGCATGCTGTGTAATGTTCGTTTTTATTGGGCCCGCGTCACAAGTTCTACAAGTCATTGAACCGAACGTCTGAACCAGGGATGTCTCCCGTAGGGTCATTATGAAGTAGGCCATTTTTTGCGCACTATAAGAGGACAGAGATAATATCGTTTAATATCCCGCGAGAAAGATGCGGCTGTTATCATTGTCTAACCAGCAGTTACCAGACTCCTACATAATGCGCCAGTCTACAAGCAAGCCTCAAATCCATGCCGAGGTTCAGACAATTTTAGGGAGGTTTATTGCAGCAGGCAATAATACCCGGTGCTCCAATAGGACATAATTATACTTCGAGCGTTTCTGC
Source organism: Ixodes ricinus (assembly GCA_037355805.1). Classification (NCBI taxonomy): domain Eukaryota; kingdom Metazoa; phylum Arthropoda; class Arachnida; order Ixodida; family Ixodidae; genus Ixodes; species Ixodes ricinus. Next base: position 1,920 of record JAZHYW010060770.1, on the reverse strand, counting down.
GTTATGATACACAGAAACGATGACCACGTTCCGATTAGCTATTTATTTTACAATAATGTTCTATTTCACAGACGCATATAAAGCAACCCTATATAATAAGCTCAATGCGGAAAAACATATAGCGAAAAAATGCAATTTAAAGTACCGTATTTTCCGGGCTATTGCCCGCACCTGGTGTATAGTACGCAGGGGCAAGTTTGGGTCAAAGATAAAAGTTTTTGCTTAGGGATAATCTCGCACCCGGTGCGTAGTCCGCACGTGGCGCATAGTCCGAACTTAGTGCCTAATCTGAACGTAAACATTATCATACACACTATACTTTGACAAATGTCTGCCGTATTAGCTTCACAAAGACGCTTGAAAGGATACATAAATCGCAATTGATATATTCGGTTATTCGTAAAATCCTTCACGTCTCGTCTAAGTGCACGATCCAGAAAAAATATTAAACCTCGATAATCCGCTCATGTAGATAGACAGCACCGGGTAAAATTTCAACTTTTACTTTTAAATATGTATAGTCCGCGGGCTGCTTTTAGTCCGGAAAATACGGAATTAACTAACATCTCCCATTAAGGGTTTATTTATTGTAAAAAATAAAAGCAACAAAATTAGACAAGTTTGTGGAACCGACTAACCAAAAACAAATTAATATTTCTCTCTCCCTCTCTCTTGTTCTCCCCAGCCTCACAGAATTTGTTAAAACACTTTAGAAATGAGGCGTTTTTTCGGCGAAAAGAGTTGGCCTCCTTTCTCTAAACTTTATTTTGGAACATATTTGCGCCCAGGACACCGAACAGAAAGCTTTCGAGAGAGGAAGCTTGATGGGTTCGTTGTTCCTTCACATACAGAACACAATACAATCCTTACACTCCCCTGCAGCTCCTCAGTTTAGGACGCAATATCAGAAGCAAGAAATCGACGTTTACCGCCCTAATACATCGGATGAAACTCTGAACGCGTGCGGCAGCTCTCGCTCCTTCGTACGCTCTTCCGAGAGGAACAAAGGACACAACTTGAGGGATGACGACCGCACCCCATGGCACACACATCCCACGCTTTCCAGACCCCGACGCACTCCGAGGTTGGGCGCGAAGGTGGTGGTCGCGGGACGTTAACCGAGACCGATGAGCCGTCCAGAAATATCGGTGATGAACGCGATCAGGAAGCAGGATGCGCCGCGGCGGACCCCGGCTTCCTGTCCGGCGTCCAAGGGCGGCACCCAGTAGCGAGCGCGGCTTCGGGGCACAAGTCGCGGTCGCCGGTCGACCTCCCAATGATCTCTCGGCGACCTTGGTTCGTCGCGGACTCTGCTCTCCTAGGAATATATAGGTTTAGAACATCGTTCCCATGACTTGATAGCAATACCCGATAACGCTACAACGCATGCGCAAAGGCGTCGGCGGAGTATGGGGTATTGTTATCGGAATCACCGGAACGGACGATCTACGAAAAGTCCCTATGTTATCTGGACGTTAATTTCGTGCACAATAGTGATTTTTTTTTTTAATTTAGTGAGCCATTGCACATATTTGCATCCTCTACCCTGACCCCTGGTTCTGGTTGTCGTCATTTTTGGTGAGCACCGTCTCGCAAGGTCAACATGGTAAGCAGCTGTATTTGCACGCATTTCGTGCTTTATGATGATTCGTTTAGAACATCGGTAGATATGCGGCATAAAACAGAATGAAGGCGAATACAACGACACAATGTCATCGTGTTCTGACGGTCTCGTCACAAGAAAATGTTTTGGCGAACTGCGAACTACTTGAAATTTACTGCGAATTACAAATATTTAACAGCGTTACATTTGTAGATCGCAGAAACAAACCCAGATGGCGCTCGTTGCTAACGAAATGTCAATTGTTTTTTGGGCATTAGAAAGCAGGAACTTTGTCAGCCCCAATGGGAGTGTGGTGT
>JAZHYW010060769.1:0-73493 GCA_037355805.1 Ixodes ricinus | reverse complement strand
TCGCTGCCTTTGTCGCAACTGAACTCACCGAACGCGTTCGAATGCGAAGGCAAAACGCGGGACGCCAGCGTTCCGCGTCCTGGCGCGTTTGACAAGTGCCGTGAAGACAAAGGGTATCTTGCCTCCACTGCGCTCGCCAAACGTGTCCGGCTAGCTTTGCGTCTTTTCACTAATCATTCCAACCATAGTTCAGCGTTCTGACTTCACCGCCCGTTCTCAACTCCTACTCTTTTCCCTCCGTTCCTGCATGCCTAGTTCAGTGCTTCACTGGGGCAGGATTGTTTGCTTCTTGTGAGAATTTTGCGCGCGTATGAATATTTTTTTATAGTTCTAGATTAACGCGCCCCATATAGGCGACTTAAAACCAATGAAAACGAGACACTCCAGTGAAACTTTATATAATTAGGTTAACAGGTTCACGTTGATTCAATCAAAAACAATCTTTGGGGGTAAGTATGCCTAGGACGCTGTCGTACGCAGAGTGTCGAACCGGAACCGAACCGAACCGAAAACCGGAACAGAACCGTTATTTTTAGCCGAACCGGAACTGAACCGAACCGAAATCTTCGCCGCCATCTTGGAACTGAACCGGAACTGAACCGGAAAAAAATATAACGGTAACCGGTTCAAAACGGTTCACTGTAATATTTTTATTACAATTTTGAGTATTTCCAGAAGTAAAAATTGACAGCTGTATTTCTATATAGTGATCAAATTGTCATATACTGAATTGCAATGTATGAAAAATTGTGGGTTTTCGTGGAGCTTTTGCATTGGCACTACGATTAATCATGTGTCACGTGGTCACGTGACGTCATAGTGTCAAGATATGCTATCAAATAATGCCACGTCAAGTGGCCTTGTGACGTAGTCGCGTGACTCACCGCGTCAAGTCGGCTTAAATTGAGTACGTCATTATAGTCCGTTGCAACTCAAGAAGGTAGGGCGAGGGAAAGAAAGGCCGGGGAGGAAGAAGCAGGCGGAACGCTGGAGAGAGAAGGAGGTTTCCCCTTCTTCTCCAGCGTTCCGTCTGCTTCTTCATCCCCGGCCTTCTTTTCCCTTGCCCTACCTCCTTGAGTTGCAACGGACTATATATGTATTAGCGTTGTTGACATCGTGACATCACATGCCATCACGACTTCTCACAGCGATTCGCGTGACATCGTGACGTACTCGATTGTCATAAGCCCGAGTCGAGTGCTCGGGTTCTCGGCAATTAGCATCGCCAAACATTCGTGTTGGCTTTTGTTCAATCAAAGATGAGAATAGCCGAACTCTAACACTGGCGGTATACAATTAGCATCAGATAACATCGCCGCTTGTTCTAATAGCGAGTTGAGGAGGGAAAAGCTATTTCTTTCCTTTATTTTTTCTGCGTCTGTCATTGAGTGGAAAAAAAAACTGTGTTTTTGAAAGCTATCAACGTCAGGGATTAGCTCTTAGTGGTATTTACTGAAAGTACAAAAATTGTTGCATGAACCATTTTACATGACACATCATTGAGGCAGCCAAACATGTTTTCGTTGTTGCTGAACTGTCTCATGAAAGTTGTCCCCGAAAATAGAAGGATTGAAAGGACTAATTGTGTCTTATTAATCTGACGATAAATAAAACTACAAGTGTGTACGGCAGGGATACCTAAAAAGAAAGATTCTAGTGGCCTTAGAGGCAGCCACTCAAATTATCACCGTTTTTTTTTAATCTTCACTGTTCTTTTGGTGCAAAATAAAAGAAACGGAGGATTACTGTTAACAAATGACACAAATATAACTGTCGAATCGGCACCCCCGGCAAAACGGGCGAGGGAGTCCCTCAGAAATGAAAAGTATTCTTTGGAAGAGCATCGTAAAATGAAAGGGGGGGGGGGGGGGAGTTAAAACATACTGCGTTGAAAAGGTTCCTCTGCTCCGCATCTTGGGCGCAGACAAGACAGCGTGATCCCGCAAAGCTACTTCGTTTGCAAAATCACCCCTGCCAGAAAGCGGGTTTTTATGATGCCAGACACTCGCGTCGTTCCTCACGACGCTGCACCAACAAATAATAATATCTATTTTGTGAATATATGAGTTGCACTGAGCGCGAACCTTCTGCAGCGTGCATTGTACACCACGGGATTTGATTTTCTCAGCTAAAAGAAATTTCTAACCCCCAGGACATAGTGCGATGATGTCGCGTACAAACCATGTTAAACAGTTCAGTTTTCTGGTTAAATGGGATGTTCTCAACATAATACTCGGTTTCACTTCAAGTGTGAGCGTAGCAGAAGCTAAAAGAGCACGCTTTGGGCTTTCATCAGTCTTGCCAAGCACGAACGCTCCTGCAGTGCAAGCACTGGTCAGGACCACCTGCTTGCGCTTGTAGCATCGGCTGCGTCTGGACTTGAAGGGGCCCTGCAAAGCGTTTCTGGCCATTTTTTTAATTTGCATCGCGTTCGCTCTAACTAGTGAGTGTGACTCTAGCAACACATTAAACATAAAATAAAGCAAAAATCCGCCGTATTTTGAACATAATTGTTGAAATAGGTTCAGAATATTCAGCACAATTTCTTTTGTTGATGACGTCCTTGGTCTGAACCAATAGAGAACCGAAACAAGAGCGTGCAACAACCATGCGCGATCTTCCTAAGTGTTGGAAATTAACATCCAGTTATGAAGATGTGAACGCCCCACCAATTTACGAATGCTCCAAGCAAAATTTTGAGTGAGAGTCACGTGCTTGAAGGGATCAGAAGGGGTCACTTGCGGCTATTCAGCCATAAAGCCCCTCTATCCTGGGAAAAGTGGCGCCATACATTGTTGTGGAAATGCTCGAGACACGTGCCGCGCGCCACTTCAGGGAAGAGCGTGTCGTCCTAAATCTAGCTCAGTGCTGCGCTGTTCCGCCATCATCTTCCCCAGGGATGCACGTAGCACGTGCCTCGTGCATCGACGCACCTTGCGCAACTTTTAAAACATGAAGGGGCTTTATTCAGCCAGTCCTTCCTCTAGAATTGTATGTCGCTATTATCTGACGCTCTGCTAGACCAATGTCCTCACTGAACGCTCGTGTATGACACTGATAGGCACGCTTTTCGAAGCAGCATTTGGTTTTCTTCGTCCCTTTGCAATGCCCCTTTAAGCTGTAAACAAAGTGTAGCAAAAGCGATGTCCAAATTGTGAAGTTGTGCTCGCAGATGATATGCGGCAGCCTAATAAAATGTTAGAGCGCGCATGACTGATAAAGCACAGTGTTGTAAAATGAGGCCGCAATACAAGTGCACGTAAAACCAAATATAACTTTAGCCTCCCGAGACAGTATTCTGCGAAGTTTCGAGCTCGTGCAATCTGATATCCAAATGTGATTTAAATTAGAAATATATTGTCTGTTTTTAGCGATATTTATGTGTAATTAGGAGCATCATTGCACGCATCTCTATTAGAGAAATACGGACGATAACCAACCAAGTCCTGAACAGTTAGGAGTCCGACGTTTCAAAGTCGGTTCGGTATTTTCATCAGAGGCGACTATTTGCACGTGGAGAGCTGCAGCTTCTTTTCCATCTACGGTGGGTCGTTCGCTTCCTTCACTTTTAATGCGAAAGCATTAACTGTCACATGGAGCGAACCGACGTCATCAGCTTTGAAGCCGCGCCAAACGGCGCCTCCCACCGTCCCAATGTCACGTGTAGCAGGAATCTGATGGATAGGTTCCCATTGGCTAGCGACGAACTAAGGGAGCAGAAGAAGGACATTCATGATTTCGCCTTCACAACTCATAAGAAGCGCTTAGGTGTCCTCGGATTTTTTGTTCTTCAGGTGCCCTAGTCCGTTGACATACTCCGATGGTTAAGTGGCTGTTGACTTATTGAGCCCGACCTATTGAAACGTCTGGCTCCTAAATCTTCATGACTTGGTTGATGAAGGTATGTATTTCTCAAACTTTTGACCCAGCCAGACGGAGTTCTGTCAGACGTGTTTACGTTTAAAACCTGCATTTCAATACGTTTATTTTTGCAGTAAGGCGTCCTGTATGGGATTATTTAGAAGAATACCATTTATTATCTCTCTTCTGCACATTTGGTGTATTTGCCTTCAGAAATGTAATGTGAGCACACAGTCCTTTTTGGCGTAGCCCACGACCCGGTGTTTCACACTGCCAAACTGCGAACAGAAAAGCGTGTTCCGCAGACTCAACAGATGGCGTATTCTCGAGTATCATACTTCCATGTCAGTCTCAAGCGGCTATGTGAACTTCATACAGTCAAAATTATTAATGACAATAAAAAGTATTTTATTGCTGCCTCAAGACTTGACGACATAAATGAAGGGCCGATCACCCTAAAGATATACATCATAAGTAAATGCGCCCCGGAAGTATCTGATAAATGCTCTGCAAATTTTTTCCGGCTTTTTTATCCTCGATAGGAATGTGATTTGGGAGAACCTTAAACAAATGTTTTATTATGAAGCTGATATAAATAACATATGTCTTCCTGACGCATATTCAACTTCTGAAACATATAGAAGTCTGTTGCTCCTTTTATGTGATGAACAAGAATTTTATGTGTCTGTGGGCTGGACGAAAACAAAGTACACAGTGGCGCGTGGCGGAACTATGACGATTGCGCACGCAGACCGTCAGAAAGTGACAAATTAAGTACTTGTAATGTCGAGCAGAGTATGAAATACTACTTTGTTCTATTTAACAAAAAATATAAAAATAGCAAGGGTCATGTTTATTTGTAAATTGAATTGACTGGCATCTTGACAAGAACAAACCTCAAACGCCAAGCTATATCGAAAATTGTTCACTTCGGTGCGCGCTATTTTAGGCCAGATCCGATCCGAATAATAATAATAATAATAATAATAAGTTTTATTTCCATTGCGACAATGGGGGTGACAAGGAAAAAAGCTGAGCAGTCAGCTTGACAGGTCCCGGTCACCCTACAGGTGCCGCCAGGGGGCATAGGCGTAAAAGAAAATAAAGATAATAAAAACAAATAATAGAAAAGTAACAACACTCGTCTAGATACACAAATTAAAAGGAAAAACATGGTAATCGAAACTGGTATAATAATCTAAAAAAAGTTTTATATGCATGTCATCTTTTCATTACCGTCACAGCCTGACGAAAAAAAAAGGAAACAATGCACACGCAACTTGAGGCGTCTATATAAAAAAGGAAAAACTTTCAGAACAAAAGGAAAACACTACACGATAAGAAATACACGAAGGTCACCGTGACAAAGGAAGCAATAGTCAAATACAAGGACCATGAATGCAACTAACAGCCATGACCGTCTGACGAGAACAATGATCGAATTGTTTTAAATGGCAAGTTACTCAAATTCAAATTTCAGATTCGTACTGATTTAGGTAAAGTGGGTATCCTGTATCTTAGCATTCGTGTGCCATAATTTGTCCATGGCGTGACCACACCCCAACACTCGGCGCCGCGCGTAGTGATGAGACAGTGGTATTTCTTGAGACGTTCCCAAGGTTCATTAGAAAGTTTGTATTCCTGCTTAGTTCCTATTTTTAAACTTGCACTAAGTCTGTAATCATACAAACTGTGCATGCGGATGACACCGAGTTTTTTAAAAGATCAGATCGTATGGGACTGGAATGGCATAATGCCTATAGCCCTAACAGCCTCTTTTTGTAACAGAAGTATCTTATCCAGATTCGTTGGGGTGGTTGTTCCCCAAACTAAGTGACAGTAATTGAGATGCGAGTAGAACAACGAATTATAAATCATTAACTTAACGCTCATTGGTACAATATGACGATGACGGTTTAACATACCGACAATTTGGGAGAGTTTTGTGTTCAGGTAGTTAATATGATTATCCCAAGACATATTATTGGTGAAAATAATACCAAGAATCTTGAAAGAGTTTACAATTTCTATCTTGGTTGAGTTTATGATAAGGTCTTTCGTAATACTAATTACTTTATTTTTGGGACGAAAGAGAACAGCTTCAGATTTTCTAACGTTTATTTGGAGTAAGTTAGAACGGCTCCACATATTCAGCCTGCCAAGCATCACGTTAGCTTTGTCAATTAATACGTCGGCATTTTCCCCAGAAAAAAAATATGCTCGTATCATCTGCATAATTTACAAACTTAGCTTCAGAATATATGTTGATGATATCATTTACGTATATGTTGAAAAGAAATGGACCCAGTATGCTACCCTGCGGTACACCGGAGAGGATGGGCTTTGCAAGAGACGAGTATCCATTCATAAAGACGTACTGAGATCGATGCTCGAGATAAGATTTTAGTAACTGTCAAAGCATGCCCACGAAAACCGTAAGTATCTAATTTTGTTAGAAGGATTTGGTGATTGAGACAGTCAAAGGCCTTGGAAAAATCAATAAACAAACCAAGAACCAGTTTCTCTCTTCAAAATTTTGTGAGATGAGCTCCTTCGCATCCAATAAGGCAGTCTCAGTGGATTTGTGTTTCATAAAACCATATTGGGAGGTGTTTATGATGTTATACTTATTTGAGAACTTCATTAATCGGTTGTATAGTACTTTTTCCAGAACCTTAGAGAAAACTGGTAGTATCGAAATAGGTCGGTAGTTCCCCAACTCGTTTACACTACCCTTTTTATGCGAGGCTAACACTTTAGCTATTTGCATTCGTCTTCGGGAATACGCTTGTAGCCAAGCTAAAGGTTAAGAATATGAGATAGGGCCGGAGCTATCATGTCAACAACGTACTTTACAGGTCTTACCTGGATACCGTCCGCGTCACAACTTGCGCTATTTTTTAGCTGTAAAAGCACTGATCTTACCTCTGGCTCGACCACGGGTTCTAAAAATATTGAATCGTTTTTTCTGCATGATTATTCGCCTACATCACGGTGCTAAGTGTAAACATATTGGTCAGTAAAGCAAGCGTTGTGATTGCCGCTTAGTGTTTCTATAAAAGGTAGATTGAAAGGGTTAGTCCAAAAACTTTCCTGGCATTATGAAAATAATATTGCTTTTAGCTCGGCTGCGTCGTCATCATATATATTGTAAAACGTATTTTGTAAACTACATTTCAGGATATAAATGGCGCGAACGTGCCCATTTCATGATTTTATGCACTGTAATGAACTCCTAGGTTCAAAAGCACACCGGGATTAGGCTTTTAATACTGCGACGTAAGTTGTAGCATTAAAGGGTATTTTAGGCGACCTACCAAACTGATAACCTTAAGATTCAAATAAAATATATGTGACTGAGGTAAAAAAAAATGTTGAGTCATATATGTTAATCTAGCTTTCTTTTACTTGATTTAAAAACAGCGCGAAAAGACGAGGACCAGACATGAAAGTAACGCGGACGCAGCGCTGCGTCCGGACGTGTTACTTCTTTGTCTGCTCCTCGTCTTTTCGTGCTGTTTTAATTCCGAAGTATGTACCAACTCGCCCAAGCCTCAACTTTAGTTTCTTTTACTGTTTCATCAAAATTAAATAACGCAATTTATTTTCAGTGTACCTGAAATTAAAAGTGAATTCTGCAAAGAATAAATTGCTATAAGATACTCGTTTCACTGTTGAAATTGGATTTATTGCGAAAGAAACGCGGAAAATATATTCCCAGTTTTGCGGTTCAAACCGGTTTGAACCGGTTCAAACCGGTTCGAACCATTATTTTTTGCTCCCCGGAACTGAACCGGAGCTGAACCGAAAGCTGTGAACCTGAACCGGAACCGAACCGATAAAAATTTCGGTTCGACACCCTGGTCTTATGCAGAGGGAGCCTAAGACACAATAGAAAATGAGCGCATTCAAGCAAGCAAATGTGCACACTTATACTATAAAATCTCACCTGAAAAAAATCAAAACTACACAAAAGAAACAGTAGATAACGTTGTCCTATATTTGAAAACAAAATAAACAATTAGTAAAACACAGCAAAATACACAAATTTACAAATGTTTAAAGGGAAGAAAAGGAATGAAACTGCCATTGAAACAAGAAACACCCAAAAATAGCATACTACGAACAAACGAAAATCAGAAAAACACACACAAGTAGCCACACGTTTATAATATGGCCTGAAAGTCTCAGCAAAATTTGTAACCTTCTGCTGTACATGATTACAGCTATTACTACAAAAGTTTGAAAAAGAACAAACAATTTAATATTAAGACAATATATGTTGCATTTTCTAACAACATAAATTAAATAAAAACTTAGAAAGACTCATATCACTACAAGCAGGTCACCATCCACAATCTCGTTTAAATTGTGGTGTCGAAATAGCAGAATTCAATTCGATTTCCTCACGATTAAAGGTTTCTCCAGCTTGAAACGATAAACGTTTTGTCCATAATTTGCAATTATATAGTGCTATTTACGTTTAGAGTGCCACATATCAGACACGGAGGTTTCTGCGTCGTCAGGTGTCAGATATAATGTTTTAAATTATTTGAAGAAATTTGAAGTAGGATATTGGACTTGCATTGAGCATTTTATGTTCATAAAACAATGTGTCAGTGGGCAAGTTTATACAGTCTCCCGTGCAGTTTTTGAATATGCTTAAAATATTATGCAGAATTAAAATTTTTTTTATTTTGAAAAGGTTGTAGTGGCCATACTGAGAGTGATAAATATATTTAGAATTCATTAAATAGTAATATACGTTATTTACTAGCAAGCACTCAATAAAATTTGTAATTTTATACATAACGTCAAAAGAATATGACACAAATCAACTGTTTGCTTGTCAATTGGCTATTTCATGAAATAGTTAAAAAAACATGATTGCGCTCGAAGACAAGGGCAGAGGAAGAACATACAGCACAGAGGGTTAACTTACAACTCATTTAATCCAAGAGCATCAACCTAGATACACACTGCGTCACCTCACCCCATCTAAACCAATCCGTAACCCCACCACGGGCCACAAGTACACTATATATTTTTATGCCAAGTCAATTGAAGAAGCCACACTGATACAACACGTGCCGGAACGATTGATGGCGTCCGCCACAATTATCTCTCTAACAGTCTTATCTTTGTGTTTAGCGAGAAAAGTGGAACAAGCAAATAATGGTTTGCACCCGCAGTCATGACAGTGACACGAAAGGTGGCCATCCCGAACCTCGCTGTTCACTCTAGGCACAATTATAAGACTGTTAGAGATGATAATTGAGGCGGAGGCAGTCAATAGTTGCGGCACGCTTTGTATCAGCGTGGCTTCAATTGACTTGGCAAAAAAGAGATAGTGTACTTCGGTCCGTAATGGGACCATAAATTGCTTGGGGATGTGGTACGGTGACGTAGTGTATATCTACGCTGAGGCTATTGGATCAAATCAATCGGAAATTAGCGGTTTGTAATGTCTGTTTTTTTCTACCTGTCCTTGTCCTAAAGCACGATTATGTTTTCTCACGTACAATACCAACTCGCAAAACAATCAGCGCTTGTTCATGAAGTATGTTTTGTGAACCAGACACCAAGACATATTTGCTCTCTGACTTGTTACAGCTTCCTGTTTTTAAAATGTAATTTTATGCAATCATAGCCTCCTTTATTACCTGGTTTAAAGATTATTAATTTTGTTCTCTTTGTGATTAATTGCAGTATACTCATTTATGTCATTTTACCAGCTTCAATAGATAGCAGCTTGCTGTTCTTTCAATACAATGTTTTGTTGAACCAGCAAAGAAAATGTTGCAGTTGCACCGGAAAATATTTATTTCCTGCTTCGCCTAATATCGGTGTTAGATCTTTTATATATATTAGAAATATTTACGGGCCAAGTATGATCCCTAAGGTACGCCATGCTGCACAATTATTTTTGGAGGAGGTTGTTTTATTGACATGCCATTCTGAAATCCACCAGTCAGTTAGCTTTTTACTAATTATTGTACTAATCCGCGAATACCTTATTTTTGAAGCATTTTCATATAATTTCGTGTTGCACTGTATCAAAAGCCTTGCTAGGTCTAGGAAAACATCTTGAGTATATAGTTTATTGTCAATGTTCGATATCATTTTGTCTTTGATGTCAGCAAGATCTTGCTCCATACACTTCTGCTTCAGAGAGGCTACTGGGAATATGTTTTGACTTTGCTTTTATTGAAAAAGCATTCCAGCCCACAATTTATTGCAGATTTAAATATTTCTGAAAATATAGCCAAAACGGAAATTGTTATAAAATCATTCATATTTTTGTCCTTTTTTTAAACAGGCACACTTCTAGCAGCATTCAGTTTGCTAGGATTGATTCTACTTATATGCATTTTATTTGCTATGTTGTAAGTAATAATTATTTAGAAATCTAAATAATATAAACTTCATAAATAATCCACATATGTTTTACGTTGTGGCTTCATATCATCATCCGCGGCTGCCGCACAGTTTTACAATTTATATAGAGTTTTATAAACTTCTTTAGGTGAAACTGGGACCAGCAATATTGAGTTCAATATAATTCTTATAATCAACTTTTTGATCCGCTTGGTCTCTCTATCTTAATGAACACTTGCCCAGATTTATAAATTACTGATTAATTTCATCTGCGGTTTGTTTCCCTGCGAATATTTTATCTGATAAAATTTATTTTGAAATGCGCTCATTTGTTTTATGCTTGGTTGCTTGGTGGGACATTTATCAGGTCCCACAGCTTTATATGTTCGTCATGAACACTTGTAACATTTTTTTATAAAGGTTGTCTATTGTTTATCGGAGCCCAGTTTGCTTCTTGACTTTTTAAATAATTGAAGTACATTATTTTCCTCGATTCTGAACAAATGCCAGAAACATTTTCTTAGTGTTTGTTTTATTCTTATTTTGTGGTGACCCACGGTTTCCACTTCAGTTTCTTTCATTTAATTTTGCATGCATAGGATACGCCTCAATACAGCATATGTTAAATGTTTTTAAAAACAATAAAAATGCTATATCCGCACTTTCCTCAGGGCACAGATCATTCTAATTTGCATTTTCGATAAGACTTTGAAAAAGCAATTAATGTTGCAGTATTCGTTGCTCGACAAAGAAACCGCTTCGTTTGTATTTCTATCATTCTTCGTTCGTGTAGATGGTAAAAAAATGATAAACATATCATCAATAATGTCCTCAGAACAAAAATTGGCAGTATCATTTGCTTCTAAATTTGTGATACAGATTTCTAGCGCGGTCGCTGTTCCAGCGTTTATTCTAGTAGGTAGTCTAATCAAGTTGCAGCAGGCATATTGTTTTACAAGAAATTACAGTCGATGCGCAGGTGAGCTGGTTGAAGTTTACGCATGATTTTAACCCGCGACCTGGTTCCCAGTCTTGGGTTAATATCGTCATGACTTATTAGATTGTTCAATTCTGTTATGTTGGCATCTTGTGAGATAGTGTTTATTTTAATGTATCCGAATATCAAAGGTGTAAATTTTGTTGAAGCTTGAAACGAGAGTAGCTGATCTAGAAAGTCAAGAAATGGCAAGATTCTTGATTTCAATCACCTCCGAAAAAAAAGAAAACAGGTTTCTTAACGTTGGGACAACGTTTTATTGCTTTGGTTAAAGTATTTTTTTTTACTAGATACAAAACATATTGTACTCACTTTGAACGATTTGAGAGGTAATTCACAATTATAGCTCCCCTTACTAACGTGCTAGTAGCTCCTATCCAACCACGCGATGCGCGGCTACAAACGTGGAACCCAATTTTGTTGTATAATAATTTACGATTGAATCGGTCGGTGCCTGTGCGCATCAGAATTTTCTACCACCAAAATTATCATCAATGTTTGCGAATGAGTCCCAGAGAGGTTCGAATTCGCCATCTCTTCTCTCAAGAAAAATGGTGAAGTAGAAACAATTGTACTCCTTTCGATAATCATGCTTCATAAGGTGCTGTATGGATTTACAATTTACATATAAAAGAGGGGAATTGTGTAATGTTACAGTTAAACATTCAAAGTAGCCGTCGATGGGAGCGAAGCGACTGGTATATCAGCAAAGTGTGGAATACCAAGACAAACGTTTACTGAAATAACAAAATGCAGACGAAAAATGCCAAAGAATTAAGATAAGTTCCTTGACAACGTGGGGGGCTGAGAATACAATCAACGCCCATTCATTTACTTTAACTGTTCACCGTTTCTCCAGTGCGGAAAATAAATAAAATGAAAGGAAATAAAATATATTTCATTAGTCTTCTTATTACCAAGAACACGTTTTGTGTCTTTGCGCTGAGAGAAATTGCCAGGAACATCTCAAGCCTATATTTGATCAGACAGACTTTTCTTTGATAACGGATTCATAAAATTCAAACCAACAAAACCTCGACTTCTACGTACACGAGGGACAAAACTTTAGGTGCTTCTTTGGCATCAAAGTCAAACTCGCCATTTAAAATGTTTTGTAATAGTACAAACTTTACGACAGGTTTTGTTTCAAGCGACCTTCGAGATTTACAGGGTGAAACAAGGAGACGGCAGGCTCTTTAAATCGACCGGAAAGTTCGGTTTCTCAACCTATCGCGCTACGACTTTGTGCAGCGTTGCCCACAGATGGTGCAGTTTTTTTGTAAAATTTGCAAAGAACGAACTTACCTGAGGAAAAAGTAAAGAAAGAAAAAGGCTTAGCTCCTATGGAAACGCAGCGACGCCACCGGTCTGCAAACAACACGGCGCCGCTTCGCACGGGAGACAAGAGATGGCGCAAGCGGTCGCGACGCCAACTGCCGCCAACGAACGAGCAGACGACGCCGAGAGCCGTCGTGTTTAGCAGACAAAGAACTGCAGTTCCTTGTTGTTACCGCGCCTGTTTTTGTTTCATCGACTGTCGTCGCCTGCGGAACGCGAGCCGCTTTTGAGTTGAAAGGATCGTCTGCTAAAGTGCCGGCTCTCGGCGCCGTATGCTCGTTCGTTGGCGGCGTTCGTTGCGCCATCTCTTGTCTCCCGTGCGAAACGGCGCCGTGTTGTTTGAAGACCGGTGGCGTCGCTGCGTTTCCATAGGAGCTAAGCCTTTTCTTTCTTTACTTTTTCCTCAGGTAAGTTCGTTCTTCGCAAATTTTACAAAAAAAATGCACCATCTGTGGGCAACGCTGCACAAAGTCGTAGCGCGATAGGTTGAGAAACCGAATTTTCCGGTCGATTTAAAGAGCCTGCCGTCTCCTTGTTTCAACCTGTACTTTAGCAAAACCGTCCAATTTTTCAGTCACGAAATCCAAGAATTCAAATTGCGTCTCTAATAAACCTAGCTAGTGCTGCCTTGGCGATCGTAATAAATACGCTTCTTGATACTGTACAGCTCTCTGGCAGCAGGATCTCAGGCTACCATTTCTTGCAAAATTATTTGTGGAAGCAGTTAGCAAATTTTTTACAAAGCCGTTCTGCGTAATACTTATATTTTCATGTGAATGTGCGGAATTCGGTCATCACAAAGTCATTGACAAACAAATGAAAAAATACAATTTTAATTGTGCAAGTCACATTATACTTGGGAAGGGCATCTTTACTACAGGCATGCCAGTTAGTATTGGGACACTTATGAAAAATCAAAACAATTTATATATCGTTTGATATTTCGGCACAATCAACGTAAATTGGGAAAATGCTTTGACAGCAAGGCTGCTACGAAACCAGTTTGAAATGACTTGGTAGTTATCTACTGGTAGCTACGTGTATTTTGGGGACACTTTTTAAATGGCCGCCTTTCGGAACTTGTACCTCTATAGTATATTAGTTACACACAAACTTTTTACAAAAAGGTTCAAGGGTGGTGAAGGTACGCAATCGGCGGACAAATTAGTCGCCTCCCTTTAATCGTCCGGACCTGCCTTCTCCTTGAATATTTGTCCTGATAATGTAATCACGAGGGGAAAGGCGGTCGAACTGGTAGAAAAAGCACGTAGCCAGCACTGCCTTGTCGGCTTTATGGTGAACAAAACACACCGTCGTGTGAGACCTTTCAGCTCACCTTTTGTCATATTGTGACAGATAAAAAGATCAGAGGAATGTAAAACTAAATGGATGTGTAATGTGGCTAACTTGTACCTACTAACTAAAGGGAAAAAATGCCAGCATCGTAAGTCGGCGACGGAAGGGCGACCGTCCCTAAGCAGTGCTTTACCGATGCTTTTCTACACGGTGCTGCGATACACCTTTCTGGAGGTACCCATCCCTTCTATTACCCCTCCAACCCCCGCCCTCTCACTCCCCAGGCCGGTGGAGGGGCGAGAGGTTATTATCACACTGACAGTCGGTGACAGGCCGTCTGAGCCGCTGATGACTGGAAACATCGGCCGGCGCCGCGTTTGCTATGGAACACACCTGTGCAGGAGGCAAAGCCGCCCTCTTCTACCGGCAGTCACCACTCGTTGGCATGTCATCAGTTCATTGAAAGACGTTTCATGTACAGATCGTTTTATCTACAAGCGATGTTTCAAACACAAACCAGATTAGCCTTTTTCCAATAATTTACGGCTTTCTGTCGACACAAAGTGGCGTGCACGGGTGGGCTAGCTTGGTGGGCGCGCGCCTCATGGATACAGGCGTGACAAAAAGCCCCTACAATGTGCAATTCGCGCACCGAGTGACGATGAAACGTTGGTGTCTACGAAACGTGTGTTTATGAAACTTGCATTCACAAAAAGTTGTCCATAACACGTGTTTTCACAAAGCGCAGGGAGAATAACCCAGATAGCACAGAGCTCTGAGCCAAAACTTGGCAAATGTCTGCGAGTTTCTGGCCTTAAAAAGTACAAAGAAGCCAACGTATAGCGAAATTTAACCTTCTTTAGCAAGAGCCAGGGTGTTTTGGCCCTAATTCGCCAAATAAGTATCAGAGGTAGGCTCTACTCCCTAGAAATTCGGCTATTATTTGACCTCTTTAGGTCAAAATCGCCAAACAAGTACCGGAATTAGGCTTACTGCCTGGTAGCTCGACTGCAATCTGGCATCTTTGGGCCCAAATCCCCAAACAAGTGACAAAGTTAGGCTTCACTTCCTGATTCTTCGGCTGTCATTTGGCAGCATGGGACAAAGTCGCCAAAGAAGTGCCAGAGCTAGGCTTAGTGCCTGAAAGTTCGGCTGATGAGGTATTGGTGGCTCGCGGGTGGTCTGCAATTTAATTAAATAGCAATGCAGACTGATTCTGCTCTAAAATTTTGATTTTATTTTGGATGTCTCTCAATTCCTCCAGACCAAGGGTGACCTGAAGGTCTTGCCGGGGTTAGACCAGGCCGCGGTGATTTTGCAGACACAGATTTCGCCGGATTGTTGTACTTGAGCGTATACACACGCTAATATTAGGACGCGCCGTGAGACTGGTTGGACATTACCGCAACTGCTGACATCGGGCAAGTGCTGTGCGAGACTGATTTGCGAACCTCTTCTCGAGATATACCGTTATTTGGCGGCGCATTGAAAAAGCGAGAGTAGCTCTGCGCGTGTCTTGAATTGTGATTGAGTATTATTAAAGCCTAGCGAAAACAAAAATCAGAAGCGACCATGGCTCTCTGGTACGGCGTCCGCTTCACACTCGGGCGATCTAAGAAGAAATCCTTGCGGCGACGATTCTTTTAACGTTTATTTGAAGCATTTGAGAGGAGCCGAGGCACTCCTTCCACTCCACCCACCCCTCGCAAACCAAGAGTGACTTCCAAGCCTCGGCTACGAAACACTACCTTCGTCTTCCCTTCCAGTCAAAAATGCAGAGGGAACTTAGCTGCATCCTTCAACCCCCTTCGACCTCGCGTTTTGTTAAGTCGCTCTACCTGCATTTGTGTCTCCGTAGGGCTGCGAGCGAATGCGACGGTCGCTTTAAAGGAGCTGTTCAACAATATCTGTGCTTTGCTTAAATAATTTGGGAGTTGGTGTCTCGACCGTTCTGAAGTAAAGATAAAAAAACGCCTTGGCCAGCATGTCGTAGTTTTTAATTTAAAAATGGTCAAAGATTGAGGTTTTTGGCATTTCTCAGCTCCTTCACCATCTTCCGAGTCACGTGAGCTGTGACGTCAATGAGGAACGCGCGGGGTTCTTGGGGAGCTCTTTCTATCTAGAGCCATCAGTGAGCAGCGAGAACTCACCCGCTCGTGACCACGTGACCGCGTGTTTGCAGAGTGCGGTTAACATGGCGAAAGGAGGAGAGCCTCATCCGGGTCCTGCCCCCATCCCCCATCGGCTTCTGGCGGCTGTTTGCGGTCGCAGAGAGGCTGACGGTTTCGTTGACCTCAGATCGATAGCGCCCCTAAAACTCTGTATAATAAAATGTTTGCCGATGATACCAGGTTTTTGACGCATTTATAGTTATGTTGGAACGACAAGATTAATAAAAAAAAACCTTTTATCGAGAACGTATTTGCACAACTTCCTATCTTTTTACAAGTCCCCCTCTGACGTCATGACACGTGGTTCTCATGGCCGCAGCTCGTGGCTGCAGGTCGGGAACTATTCGAAATTTAGCCTCGTGATTACGCGGCGGAATCGCAACATTTAGAAGGAAGGAGGTATGTTTTCTGTCCTTTGTGACAAGATAAACAATAGCAAAAGTAGAAGACGCAAATTTTCTCAACGTCTGAAATCGTTGCACAGCTTCTTTAAGAAAACAAGAAGGGTGGAGCGAGACGCGTAACCTCTCTTCATAGGACGCGTAGGACAAGAACGCTTGGACTAAAATTTGTCACGTGAGTTTCTGTCGCTCTCATGGGATTCCTAGGATCTTCGCGGTTTGCAAAATTATAGAAAGAGGCGGGCCACGTATGTCAGGCTTCCGAAATGCGCTCTTCAGTGTTCTGTTGCTTTCGTAAGGTGCAGACGCGGCCGTGGTTTTTCATCGTAAGGAGCCAGAACACGTCCATGCCAATTTCGTAATATTGGCCTTTTTTGTCGGAGTCCCTAGAATTGTTGTGCTGTGTTTATTGGACTCGCTTCAACAAAAGAACTGCTCATCTCCGATGACGAGACTTCAGTTGAATGTGGGCGACCTTCTTTCTCGACTTTGTGTTCGTGTTGTTCTCTGCTGCCCGAGTCGGATTATGCATCTATTAAGGATTACATGATACCGCTCTAGTATCAGTAAGTACACTCCGAGCATAGTTCTCATAGTAGTCCTGCTTCCCTCTCAATCTCCACGGTTTTACTTGTTTTATTTTATGATATTTGCTTGATATGAGACGAGTGTTAATTATATTTAATAATTTGCTTTTCGATTTACAGAGAAGTACAATTTTTGAATATGTGACGAGAATTAGCTGTGTGTAATAATGGTGGTTCAATAAACTCCTGGGAGTGATCGAAAACAATTTTGTTCGTCCAGGTGTGTGATTGATATGCAACAATCGACATGCAACGGCCTCTGCAACGCAGTCTTGCCCGACGTCCGGCCAAGGCAGAGGAGACGAATCGTAGAGTACTCGCACAATATTGCACCAACAATAGGCCCGGGTAAACCGACAGTACGACAGTACCTGCCGAATGTCAAGCTTTGCTGCAAAACTAATATTGGGCGATATTGGAACTGATTTTCCGCCGGAACTGGCACGACACTGCCAAGTATCGCGGAGCTGCTTGGGAACAGAGATGATGACATCTGACCATCGTGTTTCCAACGCTTATCTAATTTAATTTAGTTTTTGAGCCCGTGAAAGATCACTTTTGGGACACACCAAAGAAACGCCAAACTTCGGCGAGCCTCCGGGCTTTTTTTGTGCACTTTTGGCACATTTTTGGCACTCCATGGGCTAGCCAGCGAAAAACCAAACTTAGGCAGGCCCAGAATCTCGAAATTAGGATTTTCATTGGCAGTTATGGCTCCATCTTGCACTTACTTTAGCACTCCTGTGGCGTACAAAAAAAAAGCCAAATTTTGGCATGTTCGGAACCCAAAATTAGCATTCACTTCGGCAGTTATGGCCCAGGTACGGCAATTACTTTGGCACTCATGTGGCAGATCAGAGAAAAGACAAACTTCGTTATGCCTATTATCGCCCAACTACGGCTAAAGTTAGGCACCGTATTTTGGCACTGACAAGCGCCATGGAGCAAAACCTAACGGGGCACAAGTTAAGCCCTTAAGTTTCCCACACTTTCGCCCAAGTTGAGAGTTTCTCAGGCGTGCTACCTGGGAAGAAAGTCAGTATTCTACCGGCAGTTGTCACATACGATTACAGACAGTTGATGGCAGGCGACTGCCGGTAGATTTTCTGGAAGTTATTTTCCCGGTTTCCAGGAGAAAGACACTGCTTAATTCTAGAGGTGATCCGAAAGATTACTCGTTGAGGAACGGTCAATTGTCACCAAGAAGTAGGTTGCATCGCGCTTACGATTAAAATACCGAACTTGATAGATGTAATACGAGACATATGTCGACACAGGCACTGCAATACAACCGCTCAAACATAAAAACGAGAAGGAAGGTGTCCGTGAAGATTCAACATCAAGTAGCACAAGCTGTCATTTGGCGAACCGAACACTAAACACATCCCAAGAAGGTATTGGGTTCTTTGAAGAAACCGCTTGTTTCCGATATACACGTAGGACTTTTCGAACACTGGTAGCCTTGGAACGCTTCGAATATGTTGTCGCGGACAAGATACCGTTTACCACCGAGCGAAATCCACAGAAGCCCAGGGAGGCCGCCCCATACACAAAACTACGTCAGCAAGCGGGCATTCCGGGATTAGAAACGGCCAATGCGTCACCCGTCAAACCACGTGATCACGCTCCTGAGTTTACCTGCCCGCAGGGAGCAAATATAAGTGATAAAAGGTCTGTGGCCGATTGGTCCGGCGAGTGCGCGCCTTCGAGCGTGTTTTCCGCTAAGGGAGAGAGCAAAAAGAATGAAGGAGTAGAGAAGCAGCAGCTCCTTCAAGGCCAAAAAGGGGTGCGCTCACAAGGTCTAATGTTTAGGGGCATCCCAATAATCAACAGAACTAGGGAGTTCTAACTTGTATTCTCTTAAATGATCAACCCGAAGTTCATAATGCAGTGTGTACTATGTGTGGCCCTGGCCTTCAGGCAGTTGATTCCTTCTCTCTAGCTTGGAAACTAGTCCCTTGACTCTACCCGGAGACACGATTGGCCAATCACACGCATAGCGTCCACTCTAATGAAAATACCGAATGAAGAAGACAGCTTTATGAGGGCCAGTTTTTTGACTTACAAAAAAACTACCCTACCCAAAAGTGAACCAAAACACGTGAAGTTGGAAAATACAACGTTTTAAGCCGTATAACCAATATTATGATTTGAATAAAAATTTAACCGTGACTACTTTTTGCGCACGATATCCGCAAATAAAACGGTGAAAACCAAACCAGGAAGATTTTATTCGACCCTTCGACTTGATGCAGGTCTTCGTCAGGACTGACGAAGACCTGCCTCAGGTCGAAACGTCGAATAAAATCCTCCTGGTTTGTTTCGAATCATTACCCTGCATCTCTGTCTTCTACGCTTTTGGCTTCCAAGTCAGCACGTCCCTGTATATATATTGGGAGGGAGGAAAGATTGACAAGTGCAGCCGTAGAAATATTGTTAGTGAAAGGGGAGAGGGTGGTTATTAAATTGTATTACATCGAAGTTAGGAGAAGGGAAAGGAAATGAGAGCTGGCGAAAGATAGGTCAAATAACTTCCATGTAATGCCATTTAATAATCACTCTCTTCCCTCTACGTTCAATATATATATATATATATATATATATATATATATATATATATATATATATATATATATATATATATATGAATATGAGCGAGAGAGAAAGAAATATATAGATTTTTTGTCTTATTTTTTGTACCAACAAATTTAAATTTGTGTGCTCTGTTAGTTTCGCGTATTTAAACTTCAACATTGGGAGTCGTCGCATCGTTCTGGCATTTCTAACTACATGGTTTAAAACTGGTATAGTTTTTGTTAAGATACACGGCTATTGCGCAACCAACATAAAGTATAAAATATTCTGTTGTTACCAGCGAGTTCTGAAATTTACTGTGTCGCTTATTTCTGTGTAAAGCTTCTTGTTCGTAAGTTCAGTTGATAGCACTATATTCAATTACAATATCTGCGCATCATAATGACACATGGTGGGGTTGTGGGCTCCAAAAAGCTCCAATAAATTTAATATCTCATAATAAAAAAGAAAATCAGCACCTGCTCTTTCTGATTTGTAGCATTCGCAGATATCAGAGGTGATGTGAGGTACTTAGGCTGGCGTGTGCCTTTAGTTACATAATATTCAAATTTATTAATAATTAACAAAATTCATAGTGTTAGAACAATATTAATTATGTATTTTTAGGCTGTTAACATATCCCAGGTAGCACCGGGTTCTGGGCCAAAACTTGGCTTTTGTCTGGGACTTTAGGGCATTGAAAAGCCCGAAGAAGGCAAAGCAGAGCTAAACCTGGCCTCCCTTGGCAACAGTCTGTGCATTTTGGCCCTAATTTGCCAAACAAGTGCCAAATTTAGGCTTCACTGCCTGGTAGCTTGGCTGTCATCTGGTATCTTTGCGCCTAAATCGCCTAACAAATGCCTGAGTTAGGCTTAGTGCACGGTAGTTCTTTATAGGCCAAAATCGCCAAACTTATGCCAAAGTTAGGCTTCACTTTTGATAGTTCGGCTGTCATCTGGCACCTTCGGGCCAAAATTGCCACAGATGTGCCAGAGTTAGGCTTACTACCTTGTAGTTCGGTTGACATCTGGCATATTTGGGCCCAAGTCGCCAAACTAGTGCCAAAGTTAGGCTTCGGTTCTCGATAGTTCGGCTGTCGTCTGGCAGCTACGGGCCAAAGTCGTCAAACAAGTGCCAAAGTTAGGCTTCGCTTCCCGATAGTTCGGCTGTCATTTCGCAACTGCGGGCCAAAGTTGCCAAACAAGTGCCAGAACTAGGCTTAGTGCCTTGGAGTTCGGCTGATGAGGTATTTAATGTACGCGGGTGGTCTTCATCTAAATTAAATATAAATCAAGTTTTATTCGGCTGGCCCCTTTATCTTATTTTGGGTGTCTCTTGATTTCTCCAGTCCAAAGGCGGGCTGAATGTTTTGGCGCGGCTGGACCAGGCTTTGCAAACGCAAATTGTGCCGGATGTTGTACTCGCGCGTAGGTACACACGCAAATATCGGGACGCGCCGTGAGACTGGTTCGACATTAAGGCGCGTTCACACCGGCGATGCGATCTAGTCGCGCGATAACTTTCATTGCAAAAGCGACCATTGTGGGCAAAAAGCGATGCGATTTGAGCAGTCGCTTGCTGACCCGACTTTTGCGATCCGATCTAGTCGGGGAGAGGCTGAGCCAATCAACGACGTTCGGAGCGAGAGTTCTTGAGAAGCGACTCGCCAACGAAGGCGTTGGACTCGCTCATCGCACACGCCAGAGTGACCATTCATATTTTTTTTCGCGATGCGATTTAATTGCATCGCGCGACTGCTTACGTTCCCGGTGTGAATGCGCCTTTACAGAAAGTGCTGAGATCGGGCTAGCGCTGCGAGAGACTGATGTGCGCATGTCCCCTCAACAGATATCACTATTAGGCGGCGCATTGCAAAAGCGAGCGTGGCTCTGTGCGTGTCTTGCATTGTGACTGAGCACTGTCAAATCCTAGGATAACAAAGAGCGGAAACGACCGGGGCTCCGTGGCGCCGGTCCCGCATTACACTTGGGGAATTAAAATAAAATCCCGGAACTTGTACTATTTGAGCGTGTTGGTACTTTTTAAACATTTAGAAAGTGGAGACACATAAGGGACGATACATACAAGACAATTTTTCAACCTCAACAACATTTCTTTTCGGTTTCAAGCTCAAAGCCCGCCCGCTCCGTGGGAGTACAGGAAAGGAGAATCTTGAGGGAAGGAGAGGAAGCGGAGGAAGTGTACGCGATCCCCCTGTCCTGCGGGGCCAGGTACATTGCGCAAATGGGGCAATGCCTCAACGAGCGACTCCGAGAACATCAAATGGACGCCAAAAGAGCTGCTTCGGATTCTGAGCGCCCGATCGTCATTCACGGGAGAAAATATCCCGGCTGCGCCCCTAATTTTGCCGGCGCGACAACCATGGGAGGCCACTGCAAGCGAGTCGGGAGAGAAATAATTGAGGCCTATCGGTTGGCGACAAGCCCGCAAAACATAAGCACCCCTTCTATTTCGCTCTCAAGAAAGGAGATTATCTTTCTGAGGCCCACAAGGGAAGCCGAACGCTGACAGACTAGGCAGGGCGCCAAGGTCACCAACAGAAGCGGCCTTTCTTTTCATTCCATTCCATCTCATTCCAGAGAAGGGCTGGGATTCCCCCGTCCCTTATTTCCCTACTGTTGAACTGGCCGGCATACACTCCCTCCCCTGTAGCTTTGACTGTACAGCAGGATTTTTTTTTATAAGTTGTTTTCGTTCTTTTTTTTTAACTCTAAAGCGTCGAGAATGCAGAGGGAGCTTAGCTGCTTTGTTGATGCCCCTTCGACCTCGCCTTTTGCAAATCCTCCCCGCCTGCTTTTGTGTCTTGGTGTGGCTGTCAGCGAGCGCGACAGCCGACTTAAGCAAATCAAAAGGGTGAAGCGAAGCGCGTGACCTCTCTACGTAGGACGCGTAGGACAAAAACGTTTGAACGAAAATTTGTCACGTGACTCTCTCTGTCACGCTGATGGGAACTCTGGGGCTGTTGTTTTCGCCGTTTGCCCAGTTATAGAAACAGGCGGGTCACGTAGGTCCGGTTTTCGAAATGCGCTCTTCAGTGTTCTGTTGCTTTCGTGCGTTGCAGACACGGCCGTGTTTCTTTCACCGGCGTTCATGGAATTCTTGTGATGTGTTTGCTGGACACGCTTTGACAAAAACTGCTCTTCGCCGACGACGAGACGTCAGTTGAATGTGCGCAACCTTCTTTCTAGAGAGTGTTTGTGGGGTGCCTGAGTTGGATTATGCATTTATCAAGGATTACATGATATCGCTATTTTATTAGTAAGTACACTGCAAGCATGCTTCTGATAGTAGTCCTGCTTTCCTCTCAATCTCTGCGGTTTTTTGAGTGATGAGTTTTGCTTGGCATGAGGGCAGTGTTAATTTTTTTTTGTAATTTGCTTTTCGTTCTACAGAGAACTGTGACCTTTGTGAATATGTCGACAATACACTGTGTGTAATGATAGTGGTTTAATTAACTTCTGGTAGCAATCGAAACAATTTTGTTTGTCCGTATATGAAATTGGATATGCAACAAATGTTATGAAACGTACACATACTTGCACGACGTTCGGCACTACTTCGGCACTCCTGTGGCAGACCAGAGAAAAGCCAAACTTTGGCACGTCCCAAATACCAAAATTAGGCGTTGCTCTGGCAGTTATGTCTGAAGTATGGCACCAACTTTGGCGCTCCTCTGGCGGACCAGAGAAACGCCAAACCTTGGCATGCCCCGAATTTCCAGATTAGGATTTACTATGGCAGTTATGGCTGAAGTATGGCACCAACCTTGGCGCTCCTCTGGCAGACCATAGCAACGCCAAACTTTGGCATCTCTAAAATGCCCAAATTAGGCGTTGCTCTGGCAGTTATGGCTCAAGTATGGCACTACTATGGCACACCTGTGGCGGACCAGAGAAAAGCCAAACTTTGGCATGTCCAAAATACCGAAATTAGGCGTTGCTCTGGCAGTTATGTCTCTAGTATGGCACTACTTCGGCACTCCAGTGGCGGACCAGAGAAAAGCCAAACTTTGGCACGTCCCAAATACCGAAATTAGGCGTTGCTCTGGCAGTTATGGCTGAAGTATGGCACCAACTTTGGCGCTCCTCTGGCGGACCAGAGAAACGCCAAACCTTGGCATGCCCCGAATTCCCAGATTAGGATTTACTATGGCAGTTAGGGCTCAAGTATGGCACCAACTTTGGCACTCCTCTGGCGTACCAGAGAAGAGCCAAACTTTGGCATGCCATAGGATCGCCCAACCTAAGGCTATAATTAGGCACCGTACTTTGGCACGGATGAGTGCCATGGTGCAAAAACCTAACTGCGCCAAAGTTGGGCCCTTATGTTTGCCAGACCTTTGCCCAAGTTGGGCATTCCTCTGGCGTGCTACCTGGGATGTTTACGTTATATTTCTTCGTTCTCGACATTGGGCGTCGACGGACATTACACAGCTTCATAGACCCCTTTAAGTCCTACTGGTGTCACGACACTCTGCCGCACTGTAGACTCGTCTGTTTGAGGGGCATAAAGTCTTGGGAGAGCTGTTTTGAATGAAAGTGCACATTCCATCGAAGTAGGCAGAACAACGTCGCGGCAATCGCGAAGCGAGAGCCGACTGAAACTCGACCTGACTGACCGCGTTCGTTAACGCTACAACCTTAACGCTACGAAATACATATACTTACAAACAATAAAAAATACACTGGAAAAGATAGACAGGGATAATTATACCTAAACTAATTAAAATCGAAATGAAGTGAACTCCTAAGCAGGCAATGGGAGGAGTAGCAGCCAGCAAAATTTTAATTGTTCTTAGACAGCTAAGGACGCTTTTGTGATCGCGATTTTATAGAACCGGTGGCGTACGCCCCATTAAGCCGGCGAAAGAAAATTATCGCGCCCAGTGAGCGCCTAAATTACTCTCTTCCACTTTCCTACGTCTGTAGTGCTAAAAAAATCACGGGTTTATAGCCTTAAGCGATATAAACCTCATTGGGCCGGCTATACAGAAAAATTACTGGTCGCGAGCTTGTAGCTTGAAAGACATACATCTCTTCATAGCCGGCTAAAGCACATTCAAAGGTCGGAGGCATATACCTTTGATGGCAAAAAGCACGATTAAGTCGGCTAAAAAATATGGTCGCCAGTCTATAGATTTAGGAACATACACTGCTCTATAGCTGGCTAAAGCAAGTTGAATGTTCACAAATCTATAGCATTAAGGACATACACTATTTTATATCTGACTAAAAGAAATAGAATTGTCGCGAGTTTATGGTTTCATAAACTGATATTATACTATAGCCAGTACAAAAACCCGGATGGTCGAGATATTATAGATTTGCAGACATAGATTAATCTAGGTTGCTATAGCGTTTTTAGGGTTTCCTATGGAGGCCCATAGAGGCCCGTAAACGTTGATAGCTCACCATAGGATTTCCCATACACATCCATAGACCATTCTCGTATGGGTCGTGCGCTGCAAGTATCGTTCTGGCTAATATGATTATGTTTGTACGTTATTCATGGTTCGCAAATAAAGTGAATTAAAGTACACCGGCCAAAACAAATTATGATTATATCAACAAGCTAAGGGCGAAGTCGAAAGCTTCTGAAGCGCGAGAAAGAGTGGTTATACGTGCAGCACGCTTAAGCCTTTAAATCAATACGATTATGGGAAGGCGAGATCATGCATGACACAAGTATAACTGTTTGGTACTTTGTTGAAAGATAGTAGACAAGTGGAGGAAGTCGTTGAAAATATCTCGAAGGAAGGCAGATAAATAAGGATTGCCCATTGGCACTACATTCTACCAATTTTCTTTTATTTTAGTTTGATCGCAATAATGACAACCTCAAATGTTCAAGTGCTCTTATTTGATCAGTTCTGCTTTTTTCCGCGTTATTTTGTTTTGTTTGAATACAGACAATTAAAAACCGACATACAATCACTTTTCTGGGACTTTGGCTGTTCGCATCATTACAAAAAATTATTAAAAACAACGCTTTGAAAATTGCTGAGAAATGTGTTTTCGCACTCAGCCTTGCGTATTCTAGTCAACATATTTCAAATAAAAAGTATGTTTGATATTGTTTATGTCATTCCTGCTATTATTCTGATATATGTCTTTACCATACGATGGGTCGTATTTTCAAGGTATACTAAAGCCTCAATGAAGAACATTAAGCAAACAAAAGCAATCGCGCAAAACTTGTGGAGCCTTCAGTCGTTATTCCTGACTAAATCCCTCCCAAATATTCCTTCAACTTGACGTCTTACCTTTTGTTCATCCAGTAGTAGACGATGGGGTTGTACATGGTGTGTGACATGGCTAGCCAGTACATGGCAAGATAGACGTGTTGGATGTGGTCCAGGTATGTCACGTGCGGGTTGTACGAGACGTATACAAAATAGATGTGGTACGGCAGCCAGCACACAGTGAAAAGCACCACGACCGCAAACAGCATCCTCACCACCTGGGAAAGAGAAGAATGAATAAAATATTGTTGTGAAAGTACAGGCATTGGGATGCGTACCGATCTGAATACAAATATTCTTACAATTCGCAAAGTGAGGCGTATGCTGTTCTTTTTTCTCGAATAAACGTCAGGGGAAGCACGCCAGACGAACGCCTCTCTTTGAACAAGTTTGGCAGTCCTAGTGTGCTAACTCGGGACTGACATGGTTTTGCTCCTTGGCGTGTTATTTCGAAACTTTTTTCTTTGGCTTTTTTATGTTTTTCTTTGTTCATCCCATAATTGTCGAAGTGCCAGGCGTGAGTCGAAAAAGCCACTCGGATGATATTCTTATCATCCGCGTTCTCGCATCTTCAGTCTTATGCTTGTAACACGAGTGGACACTTTAGTGACACCATGCTTAACACTTACTTTAGGTCGTCCTAGAATTAACTAATCTAGAAGTTCTCGATAACGCTCAGTAAGATTTTACTTGGAACCATATGTTTAATTTTACCAAGTAAATTTTTAATTTGTATTCTTTTATTGTTTACCTAATTGCCTTTCTACTAATTACCCACATCCACGTAGCTGGCAGCTTGTTCCCGAAACGTGTCTATCGGAAGAAATTTCTGTCTTCGCTGAAACTTCGTTATATAAGTCGCACAAAGGTGTGCCTTCTACTGTTTAAATTTGTGTCTAAAAATATTATTTTATAGAGGACATATACGGTTACAGCTTATAGAGCGCAAAATACGCTATTCACTATAACGCCCACAATAGGTAAAGCCCTGCGCTGTTCCTGCTTTTTACATTTTGTTTTCCGTCGATTTGTTGTCCTGCTGTCGATAGCGCTCGGGTTGTTACATACATGCAACTATTACTCTTTCCCAGAAAACACTTATATTTCTCCACCGCCGCGTAGAAAACGAACAAGAGCAATGAGCTACAGAAAATCTATTGCGGCAGGAACTACACTGGCTCTCTTGGGCTGACCGATTCTCACCAAATGAGGAAAACAAGATTTCCTTTGTCGTGAGGAGTTTTTTGCTATATTGAATAAAAGAAAAGACGACTCAAATGTTACTTTCAGAGGTATCGTTCATTTCCCTCTATCGGTGTATGTCTATCGATTAGATAAACCTAAAATGCCGATATCCATTCGCCTCTGCGCTTGCCAGTGTAAAGCACAATTTCAAGACCATTTAAAAAAACCATGAAACGATTTTGAGATCGAATTTCATCCACTGCACGTCGTAAAAATGTGTGAAAAGAAAACCAAAACAGAAGAATAGAGAACCAAAAAAGAATGTTCGCTATAGAACTTTTAGAAGAGAAGCGGACTCTTTAATACCTTCTTTACTTCGAAAGCTACTGCCTTTTCACTGCGATGCATCTGCGGTGCCACGGCGCGTCAGCCAAACTCACGTGGCCTATTCGATAAGAGCCTACCTCATCAGCACCGCGATCATAAACAATACATTTTCGGCAAACGTCTCTTAAAAGATTTGTTAACAATATTTTGATCCCACATTTTGTTGAATAATTAGCGATGTGACGGAAATTGCCGATTTATATAGTGCTCGGAGCTATGCGCCATCTATCGTGTGGTAACCGAAGCTAGAGAAAAATGAGACTGCGCCTGCTCATAGCCGCCTGTCTCCTGAAAAACATGGCGTCGAAGGTGATGTTCGACGTGGTCGGCGTGGTGGGAGCTCATTGTTCCGCGTGGAGCGCTATTTTCGACTGAATTCTCGTCGCGTGTCGCAATAATAACCCAGCACGTCCTAGAAGGAAAGGTCCATCTACTGGGGTGGTGATGTTGTGGCAACGCACTCAAGAGAGAAGGAACGCTTGTGCCGTCATCCTTGTTTTCTTCGACTAATGTTTTGTTTCTTAGCATTTCTTTGTCTCCTTCAACATCGCCCGGATTTCTTATCTTGCGCATTCCATGCGTGTGATCAAGTTCAAGATATTACTGGTGCGTACTGTATTTAAACGCGTGTCTGAAGGATGAGAATTTCGACCCGTTTTCATCTCCCGAGAAAAGTGGTTAGTGTTAGCATTTCTTGAACGATCGCAACGGCTATGTGATCACGAAATCATATTTCTAAGTTGCTATATCCCTGCCATGATTGCATTTTCTTTTGCATTCGTAGAAAAGGCGTGTGGCGAGATGTGTACTAACAGTAAAGTCGCATTTGGACTTTACTGATAGTACTTTGTCGATCACACGCATTCCATGCGTGTGATCGTCCAAGGCGGCGCGTCTTTTTTAGAGCGCAGCTCTTAGGCGCCCGTTTCCGGCTTGAGTGGCGTCGCCGTCACCGTCGGCGTTGGCGTCGCCGTCGGCGTTAACCGCGTGGTGCATTATATTAAATGTCCCATAACGTTTTGCGCGAGCCCCCCCCCCCCCCTTCCCGATGTCACATGACCCCATCCGGTCACGTCACCCCCCTCCCCCGAGGTCACGTGACACCCTCCTCCCCCGAGGTCACGTGACCCCCCGGAGGAGACTGAAGAATGAGGGGAGGAGGAGGAGGAGTGGTATACCCTCCCCTCAGTACCCTTCCCACCACCTCCTCAAGAGCTGAGTTCTAATTTGGCGTTACAGAGAGATGTAAACGGCTTTCATTTTTTTCATCCACTCTGCCCTGCGAGCTTATCCTGACAAAATAAAAGTTAATAAAGCTTGAGCCCATCGGAAACTCTGTATTTGTTGCGACACCAGTGAGTGGCAGCGCGTTCCCTTCTTTTTAGAGATACCGAGGAAACCGTTAACGCCGAAGAAGCGGCTGTCCTGCTGACGACCTGCTGCGCTTCGTACCGTAGTATGAAGCCAGTCCCATGCAATCGCTGTAGCGCAAAGTTTTTAATTGTATTTCCCTCAGCTTTGATGTGTCAATGGTTACTACAGTGATGAGAGTCTCCAATTAAGAAAATATGTCGGTGGCATCGGCGCCATCAGCGCAGTAAATCCCTGTGGTAAAACCTACTGGTACACCGCCAGCTCGCCGCTAACGCTCCCATTCTCCTACAGCCAAGAGAAGTTCCGGTTCCGGTGACAGAGCGAGTCACAACCGTCAAAATTACGCTGCGGCTTGTTTTGCGGTGAGTTGGAGAGGAAGAAAAACTCGATATTTCAATACTTTTTCGTGTAGAACTTAATAAACCGAAACGAAAGCGGATGCCTGTTCGGCGTTCAGTTTACATTGAAGGTTTAATGTAAAATTAATTTGGCGAAATAAAAAAAGGTATTTTTATGGTCCCTTCACGTCCAGCTGCTGCAGGACATTCCCCTAGTATGAAGCTTTTTGAGGCACGAATTTCGTAGCGCAACGATTTATTCAACAGTAGCACCACTTAATTATATTTTATAGGTTCGGTGACTGCTTTTTTAACATGATAATATAATAATATTACTAATAATCTTTATTTGCTCAGGAGAGCCGCGGCACCGCAGAAAGCCAACACCGTACGAAGGATGCCCACAGTTTTTATGTGAGATGTAATATACAAGATGCAAGTGATGGTGATTATGATATGTGTGTTAGGCCTAGCAGCATTCATCGTGGTGGTAATCTTCGCAGTGCTGCCAGGGGCTGCTTACTTCTAGCAGGCCAGTCTCGAGCTCCTGGAGAGGGCTCCTCGCGTGTCCGACTTTCATCCGAGCCGGCCGAATTACCGGCGACGCAGGGAGTCCAGAACCCCGCAGGGCGGCAAGACTGCCTGAGTCGTCCATTTAATATCATTCATTTCAGTAGGCTAAACACATCACAAAGTTTATCTTTGTAAATTTATCTGTATTGCAAGACTGGAATTTGAACTGAGGGTGGAAGAATATCATACAATTTCGCACGATGGGCACATTGCAACGTTTCTCTTCGCAAATGTATCAACACTGCGACAGTAGAATTTGAACTGAGCGTGGGGATATTTGGAACTGTCCAAGAAATTGCTTCAAATTGGCCGCTCGGTTAACCATTCCCTTTTGCTCCTTCTCTTTGCAGTGTTCTAAAGGAGTTCGACATGATAACCGCACTGCTCTCTACTGCGCAACACAACTGAGAGCTAGGCAAAGGTTTTCTATCGCGCGTATATGTTTTCAGAAGAAGATTAAAGCAAAAAGGCGAAGAAACTTTATGACGGTCGGAGCGTGCCCTGCGATTCAAAAGTCGATATATATAATTCTTCTAGGTGCGCGATGAAAGTTGGGTCACCCGGGAAAGGCACGTCGCTCAAACGAAATCGATGTCTAAACTTTTCGCGAGCGCTGGAAGTGGTTGCGACCTCCCGCCCATTCTCAATGGTATGACCTCATTGATGGTTATCTCACCGCGCGGCTCAGACTCTTATTTGCAGACATACTTTGGCTCGACGTTTCCGTACTCGCACGCATTCTTCTAGAATATAATTTAAAAAAAATGTTATTACGGAGCACATTGTAGGTCAGAAGCAAATGATGACATATAGCTCAAACGTTTCTAGGCTTGGTGCCTAAACGCATGCAGCTATATACCTAGCGAAAATGAAGATTGTGAATTAAGTTGGAAGTTGTTACGAAGCTTTCAGTGGTTGATAACTTGGTTTTTTGCTACAGGCGAGTAGATATTATCTTTTAAAATCCAACATCGATACTGCGATTCGTTTCTTCAACGGCGAAATGCTAGCTGAATTGGCAGCATCATTTCTTGTATTCTCAGAGGTACAAACGAGAGAGCGATATTTCATTGTGGTCTACACTTCTAAATTAAAACCATCAAATTAATATCGCGAAAAACGTCGATCTAGAAATCGATACCAGAAACACACAGATGTAATACTCAATGTACTTACGTTACAATGCCAGGGAGTAGTGTTCCTTAGCTTCCAAGCAAATTCAGTCGGGATACTATACCTTCACTATGGATTCGAGGGTTTATTCACAAGACCACACATGTTTCTGCCTTATGAAGTAGATATAAATCGCGGTGCGCTGCCAACTATAACATTAATGAAACCTCGACGTAAAGTATGCACTTATTCGAGTGCGTGAGTTTCTGAGGCGGCCAAGGGACATTTTTGTGTTGTGACGCAAGCTGGACAGAGTTGGTTATTTAAATCTATAAACGTTCAGGGCAAAAGACAGACACCACCAGAAACAATACACTACACCGTGCAATATTCCGCTGAACTTCCCGAAACTCCAGTAGGTTCTTGTTAGTTTTTATGTTTACATTTAACGACAGAGTGCCAATGCAGAAGGCACATGCACGTTTACAGCTTGCGTAACTGCTCTGTCTATAAGCCTCCGCAGCAACGATTCCTGGTACTTCCGAACTCTTCACGCCAATCAGATTAAGTACAAGCTTGTGCTAAGATACTAGCTTGTAAGATGGAGCCGAAAGAAGCACGGAATTTAAACAGATTACATTGGCTTATCTTACAGTACTATACCTTCACTATATCGCCAACGCCCACATATATAAAGTCAGAGAAACATGCACTCAATAATTTCTCACAAATACACACCCAATCACGAAAAAATTAATTATTACGAAACTGTCTTTGGTATATCGTTCGTTGTTTGTCTTAAAAAGACGGACTATAGGCAAGAGTTACGTGATGATATTCAAAGCCGCTGTCTGTGAAGAGATCTGGTTGTCAATGGTCGCGTATTTGGAAGTCCACCTTTTCATGATCACTAAACAATTACATAATTAAACAAAACTTTGCTCTGCCGTAGTGCGAGTGTAAGGTACATTAGTATATTTAATAGATCCTACACTATAACATATCTAATGCTTCGATTGGTCGGAAGAACTGTTTACAAAAACTTGCCGGCTGTGGGTTTGAAGATTCATAAAGTTTGTTTCGACCAATTATTTTTATTATTTGCTAGAGCTAGTACATTTTTCCTGTTACCTAAAACTCGATGTTTTGCGTAAATGCACTACATAGCTTTCTACAAACGTTTTTTTTTAGAAGCATGAACGTGTAGAGGAACTGATGCAGAACAAAATTTAAAAGCATGTTACATCCTACCCTCATGACCCAAAATATAAATCGCAGTCGGTTTTGTATGCTTTCAAATCAGAAACACAATTTCTTACCTAATATTGAGGCCTGCATGAATAGGCTGATGTGCTAAAGATATACACTTCTAAACTCCCTCAGTATCTTTCACAAAATGCTTTCAATAAATTAATCACCGCGATGTACAGAGGCAGTCTAGAAAACGACGTGTCCTAAGGTCGAGTACTTCATTTATTTATATATTTATTTTTATATTGATACAAAAACCGGCTGCGCCGTTAGGCATTATGCAGGGAGGAACATGAATCATGTATACATATTATATTCAAAATTTATAGACATACACGAGAAAAAAATGAAGAATACATTTCTGTACTACAATACAACGTTAGGCATTATGCCCCATGGGGGTCCGAAGACTATACACATAATGAACATTATCAAAATATATGCACACACACGCCAACAAATGAATACATTTGTTTACCTAATTACAACTCTAATTTCTAATAGAAAACAACGTGATCAGATGTCCAGATTCAGTTGGGAAAGTGAATTCCACACCCTAATAGTTTGAACAAAAATGATGAAGAAAAAGTCGAGTTCGATATCGAAACTGCTACTTTTTTCGAGTTATCTCATCTTGCAGATACATAACGCGACTTCAATATATACGAACTTCGTACCATGCCTGTCCCTCCGTGATAAACTGTGAAAATATTTCAACCTTAAACAGCTTTGTCGATGTTTAAGTGTCATCCAAACATATATTTTTCATTTCTGTACAACTTCTCTATGGGCTGTAATCTCCTGACGCAAACCTTAATGCATGCCTGATTTTGAACCTTCTCTAGCGTTTGTACTAGGTAACTCTGTGGCGGGTCTCAGGTGATATATGCATAGTCTTGAATGGACTTCATGAAAGAAAAATATAACGTCTCTTTCTTGCTACGGAGTTTATTTTTCAAATTGCTACGGACAAAGTTCGCCCTTTTACTAGACATGGCAATAGTATTATCAATGTGATCATTCCATATTATACTGGACGAATGATAAATACCCAGGTATCTTTAGCTGCCTACACATTCAATTATGACATTTTTTCAGTCCATCTGCATTTGGGCAAGATATATCACGTCATAAAGCACGCATATTTAAGCCTGTTTTTTTTAGAGCACAGCTCTTAGGTGCTTCCTTTCAGGATTCGCGGCATCAGCGTAACCGCGCTAAATTTAGAGGAAAAGTTGACGTCACGTGACCTCAACACCAATTCAATTTCCCAACTCCCCGCTAAATTTAGCACCAAATTGAATTATTGAAAAGGTCACGCGACGTCAATTTTCTGGCTAAATCTAGCTGAGAAACTGAAATTCGTCATAGGGGACGTGACACAAAGTCATGTGCCGTCATCTTCCGCGCTAAATTTAGTGGGTAAACTCAAATTGGTGTTGAGGTCACGTAGCGTCTATTTTTCAGCTTAATTTATCGAGGAAACTGTGGGAGGAGGGGCAGGTAGGAAGGAGGAGGAGGAAGGGAGGGTAGGAGGATGAGGAGGGGAGAGTACGCAGGAGAAGGAGGGGGAGGAAGAGGAGGAGGGGAGGATGAGGGGTTGGAGGAGGCGAGGAGGATGAGAGGAGGAGGGTAGGAGGAGAGGGTACGAAGGAGAAGGTGGGCAATACCGTTACTTCCTTACCCTCCCCTTCTCCTCCTCAAGAGTTGCGCTCTCATTTATCACTAGAGAAATTTGTAAACGGTTTATTTTTATATTTAAGCTCGTTTCCGAGCAGTCACACCAACCTTGCAGTAGTTCTAGATCGTTTTGAAATACTCAAGCATCCGCGTCATGTGCAACTATTCTGTAGACTAAACAATCGTCCACAAATATTTTAACATTAGATGTACACATTCACAAATGTCGTTGATAAAAATAAAAGTAACAATAATAATACCCAAATATAAAAAATGACAACAATAATACGGCCAAAAAATTGCGATATCCGCTTGAATACTCCACTTAGAAAACTTAAAGCTCATTATTCTAATGGAGCTATCACTTCTGCCTCGAAGGAATCCCTGGGCTTCGTATTTTCAGAGGCCGGCTCTGTCTGACCTGGGGTGTGATTTAAATTCGCGGGCACCTTATACAATGCATTGGGTAATTCTCCCCCTCATTACCTGCCCCCCCCCCCCCCCGTTTCCTACCGGTTGCACAACATAAACCGATTTTCCTGGATATTCCGCGAGAATAAAAAAAATTGACTGCAAGAAACACCAGTCAAATCTTATTTCCGTAAATGACAATAAAACTGCATGAAGCAGCAAAATCCAGCTTATCTCTGAATATGGCTGTTTGCTCCTAGATTGGTAAAATAAAAGTTAATAGCAGGCCATGTCCTATTTTTTGCTTGTCAAAGCACGAACTTTAGTGGTGAAATGCAAAGCTATATTTCACCAATAACAAAAAATGATAACAATAGTAATAATAGTAATAACAATATTCAATCAGCGTTTATCATAATATCCAGGAACAGCCAAGAGGACTTAGTGCTGGCACACCTAAAAGAAACAAGCAAAAACATACACATGCACAGGACTGTAGAAGGGAGACGTGGTCCACCAGTTTGACCCCCGAATTCATAGATATGACTAGCCTTAAAGTTGAGCCTCAACTTGCACAAGTTCGTCTTGAGACGAGCAAGCGCGCTTCATAAATGCACCTTAACTTGAACAGATTTTACAACGAACTTGAAGTGCCCAAATTTCAAGACTGGAATGGACCTACCTTGAACGCGATTTCGTAGTCATTTCAACATGGCGGCTGGCCGGTGTGGTGTCGCATAAGGGATCGCCGCGTTCGATATTTGTCTTCTGAAATTCCGGCATTGCCTTCGGGACGGGTATTTCTCGCCGAGAAAAGCGGGCATCCCACCGTGATCGAATGCATCCCACCGTGGTGTACGACGACAAACGGCAACGGCGCTGGAGCAGCTCAGCCGTGTCTTGACCGCCTGATCCAAACGGCGAGAACATGTGGCTGCCGCTGATACCCAAGCTACAGTTGCTAGTCACGAGGCGAAGTTTGCTAGGAGGATGCTTCTAGCTGTGAACATTTCACAATTGACGGCGTGCCGTGCAAGCGGGAGAGCGACGCGTCTCTCCGTCAAGCATCTGTCGCTCGGGCGGCTCAGACCCGTTCACTTCCCTGGCCCTCCCGAAATCATCCGCCTCCTTCTAGTAACGGAGTTCACGCACGTGTGTATCAAGATCCCGGTGGCGATTATGCATACATGTATAAGAGCTTCAAAGTCGTTGCTTGCATTACCTCTCAGGTGGGTTCTCCTGTTTCCCGAAATAAACACGCCTCCAGAGCTTCTTGCGTGAAAAACCTGAGCAAGTATGTCTGGTGTGCACGCATGTTTACTGACGCAAGCTCTTGACCCTTAATATGTAAAGTAAGTTCTCTGTACGAATACTAGCAGTTATTCCCAGTTTTGTGCTGTCTGTGCTAAATAACTCTCTACAAAATGACGTGTAGTATGTACTGGTTTCTTTTGTCAGCAAAATAAAAATGGAAATCAGGAATGCTTTCTACACTTTAACCTCGCCATGCATTTCAACTTCGCAAGGTGAAATGGCTGTTTAGAAACAACTTGGTCATATAGCTGCTGAAAACTCACCCTGAACCATGTAGAAACATTCTACATTTTACTGCTGCCACAAATTTCAACGGTTTTTGACGCGTAGTTTCATTAACGTATCTGTTCACTAGCTGTTCATCACAAGAATTTACTCTTCTCGAAAAATGACAACTCATTGTTAAGTTTGTCGAATGGCTTTGCTGAAAAAACTTTCAGCCTTTTTACTTTGGTGAAGAAGGAAGAGCAGCGGAGCTGTATCTTCTGATATCGGCGGTGGCTTTCCAGGCGAGCGATCCGCTCTTCATTCGGAAGGAAATCTGAAGCGCTCGACGCAGTGCAACTTTAGGCGATAGCGACCTCACGGTGGTTGCGAAAACATTCGCGCTGCTGCGCACATCGCCGTCCGTTCCGTTCCCGCTCTTCCTCCGAAGAAATGTTGCCGCGATCTATGAGTGACGGCGGCAAGCAGACAATCGGCGAACACAACACTATGGACAAATGCCGCCAT
Organism: Ixodes ricinus; assembly: GCA_037355805.1. Classification (NCBI taxonomy): domain Eukaryota; kingdom Metazoa; phylum Arthropoda; class Arachnida; order Ixodida; family Ixodidae; genus Ixodes; species Ixodes ricinus. Next base: position 37,270 of record JAZHYW010060769.1, on the reverse strand, counting down.
CTATGAGCGACGGCAGCAACCAGAGTTTTGTATCGACATTTCTTTGCAGGGGACACGATCCTGGGGGAACTAGCCCTTAACAGCTCCGCTGTAGAAAAGCATGTCTTCGTTTTTAAAATTTCTGCAACACTTCACAAATTGATATCCAGAGAGCATTGTTTAGGCACTTTGCAGAGGAGAGTGTCTACCACCGTTTCCCGAACCAACATCTGATCAAACAATAGCTACCGGTTTAATTTTGTTGCTCTGATGGACTTACGATTATTCACAGTTCTATGAAAGGTTTGCACCGGGCTCAATTTGATAGCACGGCGCTTTCGTGTCCAGTCCAGAATCAAAATATCATTGCTTCGTGAAGAAAAATACATCGCAATTGTTCTACTGCAATGAAGGCATCAACATTAATAGACAAAATGAGCAAACTTTTTTATGAATGCTCACTCGCATTAAACTTCCTACCCATGGGAATATTATCTGCATTCAACAACCATAATAAATATGTTGGGATGATAATTTGTCAAATACTTGAAAACATCATGTATTGTCTCTCAGACTCAGTACATTTATTAACTCATTCAGGTACAACACCGCCCATATAAAGACTTGCAACACTGCTGAAAGAAAGAGATGTTTCACATGCCTCGTCGGGTAGTTGAAATCATTACTACGTGCACAGCACCACGTAATCTAGGGAAAAAGGCATCTCTGCTGCTCTGCCAGTCACGCCAGCCAGGGGCAAGGCCAAGAGGGTCAGTGCACTTACCCCTGTAAGGGGTATAAACACAAAAACATACTGAACCCATAGTGGTACTGTTTAGGCATGGTGCCTGGAACGCGTCTCCGACTGGTGTGTTTACCGGGCCCAAAAATGTAGTTCCTCGATTTCCGCCTGATGACGTCAAAGAAATGTCATTCTGTCGCCGGTCGCTATCCAAGCAGCGTCCCAACAGCTGTGGTGCATGTTGCCGACGCCTGTTCTGCTGCAGGTCGCTCCCCACTTCGACAGTCCACTGAAGTTACAGCAGCCAGAGGTTGGGACGCCGTGACGACAGTGACACTCACGTTCGCATGTGCTGGTCGCAGCTTGTGGTTAGCATTTCTACGACCAACCGCCAGTATCGCTACATGCAACTGCATGCCACTGCGGCTTTTGTGACGTGATTAGTTGCCCCTTCAGGACCACCTTTGATGATTGGGCAGCATAGAAGGCTAAACACACCAGTCGAAGACGCGCTCCAGGCACCATACTCGTCGCGTAGTTGAAACCATCACAGCGTGCACAGCATCACGTTAACCTAGGGGCTACGAGCCATCCTTGCTGCGCTGCCAGTCACGCCAGCCAGGGGCACGACTGAGAAGATCAGTGCAACTGCCACCTGTAAGGGGTAAAAGAACCAGCAGGCTAAAGCCAGAGTGGCACTGTATAGGACTCTTTCTCTTCTCTTCGTGGCACCAATGAAGTGGGGATAATACGTGTGTTCCACTGTGTGTACATTTTCAAACTTTTGAGAACATACTAAGCCACAGTTCATTATTCACAATCTTTTATATAATCACTAACTGAAAATTTTTGTCTAATTGATGTTTGTGGCTCAATGAAAAATAAATATGATCTAATTTATGCTTTGCTTGAGCATCGGCGCAGGCTTGAACCAGATTGGCGCGAGCTAGAGCCAACTTGGCTCAAGCCTTACCCAAGCTTCTGCCAAACTGGCCCAAGTATGAGCCGGGGACGTGTGCTGCTAAGGTTGGCTCAAATGTAAACATTTAAGCAAATATTTGCTTGTTAGGTGAGTATTGATAAAATAACCTGAGCTACTCTAACCAACTGTGTTCAAATAGCCTGACGATATCTACATTTTTTCATCGGACCACCCAATATCCCACAAATCTTCAGTAGCTTCGGCACCATTTCGACGTGCCATCACGGTGTGTTCCACAGATAAGGCATTTAAAGAGGAAGTTGACATTATGAAACGGGACCTGCGAAAAAACGCCTATCCAACTAGATTCGTCAAAAATATCTACAGGAAACTGCGTCACCCATCTGCTGCCGAGAAAACCCATCCCTCCAGTCGATGTGCGTCCCGTACCTCAGAGGCACGAGCGAAGTTCTCATTCGTGCTCTCAAACCATACGGCAAAGCAGTGACACACAAGCCCGTCTCGACCACTGGCCACCATCTTCCTCTATCAAAAGATCGTCATCCAAAAGAAAAAGCCCAAGGCCTTGTTTATCGTATTCCTTGCGCCGACTGCAACACCTTATATGTGGGGGAAACCAAGAACTTCCCCGAACGTCTACGAAGACAAAAATATGATGTAAAAAGACGTGCAAGGAAACGCTCTAGCGGAACATACAGAAAATACCAACCACGTCATCGACTTTGACAGCAGTTCCGTCCTGGACACCAAAAGAAACTGAAGAAAAACGACTCTATTTAGAGTCATGGCATATTCAGCACACAAGGAACAACCTGAACCGGTCGATCGGCACCCTCCCAAGCGGTTATATTAACGACTTCGAGGTGTCACAAAAAAGAAAAAAAAGACGATTTTAGCGGCAGCGAAAGAAGAGAGAGAAAGACGAACACCCAGCCAAATAAGTCACCCGTGAACAAGCGACCGAGCAGGCCGCGAAACGTCGGGCTTTTTGAACACAGTTGGTTAGAGTACCTTCAGGTTATCCTAGTAAATCTGGTTTATAATGATTTAAATCTAAAATAGAGGAAATAAGATAAAAACGAAGGAAGGTAAGCGAAGTGATCTTATATGTGAGCCTTCCTCCATCCTTGTCTTGTTTCCATTTACATGATATTCTAATTCATTAAGGGTTCATGCTTTATTGCATTCTTTTACACGATATTTTATCTTTGATACTTGCATTTTTATGTGGAAGGCCTTGTGAATGCTGTGCTCTGTGTGTGCTTCTTTTCTGAATGAAAATGACCTGTTTTCTTTTCGTGATTGTTTTTAGAACTGACGTGAACCGCTGTGCTAAAATGCGGGGTACTTATTGCTTGCATTGTTTCCGTTTCATTACTCACCGTACCCATAGAAATGCATGAGCTTCAATATTGATCTGTCGCACTTCCGAAATAAATTAATTTTTAATGGCTGCAACATGTGCATTAGCCTCCTTGTTTGTACTGTCACCATGAAGCATTGCCGACGTAGAACCTGCAAAAAGGAAATTGCTCAAGCTTTTGACAAACAAACATACAAACCAGCGGTGCTATGTTGCGCTTTTTGGACTCCCAGGAGACTAGGGAGAAGGAAGTGACGTAGGTGTGAATGAACGTATCTTAGCAGATGACGGTATCTTAGCAGCTACCGTCATCAACGACTCCACCAATCAACATCCAAATAGCGGTGTTGACGTCACTTCCTTTTTCGCTAGTCTCCTGGGAGTCCAAAAAGCGCAACATAGCCCCCAGAGCTGCTTATTTCGATACATATGCGAACATGCGGCTCTGACGGGCCAACACAAAATCATGTTCTGAAGGTGGCACTGCAGGTCTAGAGGGCCTAAAAGACTTCAAGTGTTTCTTAGGAACAGTTGAGATGCAAAAATATAGCAAAATTATTCTGACCAACCTTATATAGCCTACAACAAAAGCTGCACATACATTTGGTGGTTGAGGAAAATGGAAGGAGTGCAAGCTTGTGCTTATATCGAGGAAACAAGTGTGCTGATGAACAAATTATCTCCCAGTGGTCTATGTAGGGGCCCGTCTTAGACACTTCGTTGTTTGTTATTTTATACTTTTAGCTGGCAGCACCATCGCCATGCGAAAATGACGATGTGGCCGCGAGCCCGCGTGATTAAATAGACATTCCATCCGAGACATCATAGACGCCTGACGTTTTTTATACAAACTGGTGACCCGGAATCTCGAGCAGCGTCACTTTCACACCTCGGACGCCGGATCCAAGGTAAACATGGATAAAGGCAACGCTTCTTCTGGCGGTGACGTGAGAGCAACCTCTGGTGACTCCGCTCTTGCTACAATCGAGGTTCGTCTACAAACATTCTGGCCTAAGAAGCCGCAAGTCTGGTTTAGCCAGGTCGAGGCCCGTTTCCACCTGAGAAGGATCACAGCACAAATAGCGCGCTACTACCACGTAGTCTTCTCTTTACCAGCGGAGGTGGCACACCAGCTCGACGACGTGTTGGCCCCACCGCCGCAAGAAGATGCCTACGACCATTTGAAGACAATACTTCGCCAGATCAATCACATCGCGAGCTTTCAGATCTAACAGCTCCTCACCGCCGGAAAACTGGGCGATCGTCGCCTGACGCAACTGCTAAACCCGCATGGCGCAGCTGTTTGGACCGCAAACTTCAGAAGCACAAAAGGTAGCTATACTGCGGAAGCTACTCCAGAAGCTTCTCAAGGCATGCGAATGACCCTGGCCGGCGCGGACGACATGCCCCAGGACCACCCGGCAGTGCTTGCCGACCGCACCGCGGAATACCCTCGCAGACCGCGAGTGCTGTCGCAACACCGCAATCAACAGCCTGGGAAACACAGGCTTTGAACATAAAAACCAAACTGGAGCAACTTACGAACGCTACTGCTGCCATGTGTCAATCGCAAACAGGAAAGCGCGACCGCGGCGACCCCGCTACGCACTCCCCCATTACAGGCTCGGCGTCCCCACGAGATTTGCGTTCTGACCAGCACTGCTGGCACCACCGCCGCTTCGGAGAGCGAGCCACACGGTGCACGAGACCTTGCTCGTGGTCGGGAAACGCCGGGGCCCAGCACTAGCAGTGGCGGTGACCAAGGCCACACAACAAGCCGCTTGTTTTTTTGTCGTCGGTCGAATCGCAGGGCACCGTTTCTTTGTTGACACTGGAGCTGAGGTCAGCATCTTACCAGCGTCACGCAACGACCGCCTCCAGCAGCAGGCGCCTTCCCCTCCCCTGCGTGCCGTCAACAGCTCTGCAATCAAGACGTAGGGGCAACGATCCCTCATCATCGAAATCGGACTGTGTCGAACATTTCGATGGGTTTTCATCGTAGCCGAATTTGCCACAGCCAATATTAGGAGCAGACTTCCTCTCACATGTTGGTCTCTGTGTGAACCTTCAAGCCCGGCGACTCACGGATTCGACAACATCATTGTCACTGCAAGGCATCCTTTCGTAGGCCCTCTCCCATCATCTCGAGGATTCACATACATTTTAACATCTGTTGATCGGTACACTAGGTGGCCCGAAGCAGTTCCAGTGGCCGCTGCTGAAACCGGCGCAAGAACATTTGCAGGGACGTCGGTTTCTCGCTTTGGTTGCCTATCAACAATAACGACAGACAGCTAGGGGACGCCAGTTCCAGAGCACATTGTTTGCGGCCCTAGCTGACCTGCTAGGGGCTCGCCACATCCACACCGCCGCATACCACCCGTCGGCTAATGAAATGGTGGAACGCTTATACCGGCAGCTCAAAGCTGCTATCACGGCACGATACGGACGCCTTCACTGGGTGGACCATTTGCCTCTTGTCCTGCTCGGTATCCGGTCCACATACAAACAAGACCTGAACTGTACCTCCGCAAAGATGGCGTATGGTGCACCACTTCGTTTACCCGGAGAATTCTTCGAAGCACCGAAGACATCTGCATCACTCCCATCTCAGACATACTTGGGAAACTTGAGAGAGATCTTATAAACAGCTACAACCAACACCGCCTCTCCTGCCAAGCTTCCGGAGAGTTTTTGCAAGGCAAGATCTAACAACATGCACGTACGTTTTCCTGCGGAAGGGAGGCCTCAAGAGGAGTTCGACACCGCCTTACGACGGGCCTTTCAAGGTTAGTAACCGTACGGCGAAAGCGATGACCCTCGATTTGCACGGTCGAACAGAGATCGTTGCCATGGACCGCATAAAGCCAGCCTTCCTGGATAATAATCCTGCACCTCCGACTCCGATCATACAACAACCAAACTCTCACGCGCCTACAAATTCGCCACCCGTCACTAAGCGTGTCTCATGAAATATCTGACTGCCCCATGCGCCACACTTTGCTTCATGTTGCTAGGGGTGGAGCCCTGTGGGAGGCCCTGTGCTAAACACTTCGTTTTTTAAGTTTTTTTTTCTTTTTTAGATTGCGGCACCATTGCCATGCAAAAACGATGACTTGGTCGCGAGCGCGAGTGATTAAAGAGACATCTCATCCGAGACATCGGAGTCGCCTGACGTTTTTTCTACAGTACACACTGAAGTGCATTTCAGTCACCGTGTTCTGAAGTTTATGCAAAGTTTCATAATCAGTCAACAGCCTTCCCAAGGTGCTTATATAATCCCAAGCTTAAAAATCGTGCGAGTCATGAGCTTGTAAATTCAAACTGGTGTGTCACAAGCCCCATGAATGTGTGGCGAAGAGGAAAGACAAAGTAACGAGAACGGGAGAGGGGGCCACGGTCATAACAAGAGGAGCTCGGGTCATAAATGACTGGCTTTTAAATGATGAAAGTGGTGTGAGCATATACTGCCGTAGCCAAAGATGTTCGAGCAGCCAAATGAACACGGCACTGAAGAGTACAACGGCGAACTGATGGTTGTCGCTGAACTCAACAAACGATCAGGGTGCCGCAGTTGTTTCGAAACAGTCTGGCATAGGCTTTTATGAACAGGTAGTATGTCCGGTCGTACTGGAACATGCCATACCGTTCTTTGGAACACAGTGTCGCACGCAGAATTGGGCAGCCGCATCTTCTTTATGAGCTGCAACTGCAGCTCTTTGACATGGTCGCAGAGGCGGAACAACGATGAGCGGCCTTCCACATGCAGACGCCGGTAGGCCATAAAAGCAAAGTTCTCCAGTCCTGTCAGCGGGGAGAGATGCTTTCATGATGTTTGTTCACTCGTTTGCAGCATTGCTGACACTGATGTGGTTCTCCGAGGCATCTTAGTCACGCATTTATGAAAAGATTTCGGGTACTGACCTGTAGTGCTTGATAGACATTTAACAGGAAGTCGCCTTTGCCCTAAAGCGACCTTTTACGACACAATAGCTTGAAGCTTCATTCAACAGCTCGAGCGCTCTACTCATGTCCTCGTCGCCTCGTCTTCCTCCTGCTGAGCAGATGGTTCCCCTTCTTTTCAGTCCACCATGAGCTGCAGCAGCAGACTACTGCCTCGCTGTGGACAGGGGGCACATATGATTCTCTGCCACAACATAACCATGCTCATTTACTTGCCTGGAAATTATGTCCAGCCCAGACCACATTCTCAGTTAGGGGAAGCAGTTCCCTTCCCAAGAAGAAAAAAGAAAACGTTTATGCAGGGCACTTATATCAAATATACAAGATGTAGCCACAAAGCTGATATTCTGTAAGGTGCTACTCCTGCTCCTGAACGTCACCTTTACAGAGGAGACTTCTGAAGATACATATAAAATTATTTGACTTCAATTCATGACTGTCACACATGAGAGAGTGACAGCGTCAAGATTATTAACAACAAGCGAAATGATCAAATACAAATTAGAAAAATTAAAAGTTCGAACAAAGTTTTCTTGATTAAAGAATTCAACAACCCTGCCTAAGCGCACCAAACATCAGTGACAGTTCCACTTCCTCATACACAACATGTTCTGGGCTTGTGTTTCTGCCCGCGAAAGCTTGACGAGGTAAACATAGCTGCGAACACTACGATGCCAGGTAGCTACTTCCTGGTATCGATCACCAAGCACAGGCCCCTCTCCGAATGCTTTGTGTAGTGGCGTCCAATAAAAACAAGCTTATGTAGAAACATGTAAGCAACACAAAATAACGTTTAATACAGCCGAAGGAGCACTTAGGCCAAGTCGCATAGTTTACATATCTGAGAGCTTGGTCAATACTTCAGCTTGGCCGAGTTGGTGAATCCTGCTAACACTCCACAGCGCACGAAATCAACACAGTATAAAAATACATGTACAGAAAGAAATAACTCTAACGCAGCGCTGTGTAAGAGTTATTTCTTTGTGTGTACGTATTTTTATAGTGCGTTGTTTATGTGCGCTGAGCAGTGTTAGCTTATCTCAGAGAGCACTTAGCCAACACCGCATAGTTTGAAGAAGGAAATGTTGCAAAACACTTACCTGCTTTGAGCACAGCTTCAATTTGCAATCTTTTTCTATCCGCATAAGGAGCTTTAAGCGCTTTTTTCGTTATTAGAATCCAGTAGGGCAATCCGATCAGGATTTTACACTTTCCCGTTGAGGCTTGTGGACTTGGCACTGGACTCGGGCACTCACTCCAGTACCTTTTCATGTTTTTTGAACCCTGATAAGCGTTTGTTTCTCGTCTTCGATGAATCCTAGTTTAAGCTAGTTTAAGATTCTCCTCAGTTTTCATAATGAAGAAGACGCTGAAGCTCACATGACGCCGACTATGTCTAGAAGCGAGAGACGCCAACGAGCGAAACGAAAAGAAACAAGCGCCGCCATGAGCCATCGCTCAATTGAGCCAAGGTTGCCAGACGGAAAAGATCATTTGTCTGGAAAACGCGTACAGTGTTGGCTTTGAAACCTACGCATCCGCATTTTTCGTTATTTGCGTTTCGTAAAGACATGCTGTGAAGAAAATATAAAGAAGCAATATATTTTTGAAACACGAAAAACTTCTTAAGAGAAAAATTGCAGCCTAATCTCGCTCCCAGGTGGGAAGCATCGCGAGCGCTCGCGACTTAAAGGCGACTTGACGAAAAAGTTCGCGTGAGTGTCTATGAAACGTAAAAGCCAGCTTCGGCGTTTTCAAGTCAAACTCGGTGCTGAGGCGGACTTGAGCTAGCCGAAGGTCGGCTTCAGTTGATGTAACATCCATGAGTTTGGGGGTGAATTAAGAATATTAACAAGCCCGAAAGACACTAAAATCAACAAAGGAAATCAGAAGCACAAAAAGAGACATCCCCAAGTGTGAGAGCAAAATGCAAATACTTGGATATCGTACTCACAAACATCAACCCTTCAACTGATTAGCATTTTTTTGCAAAAGGAAGTTTCGAACAGCGTTTCCGAACTTGCTCCCGCATGAGTTAAAATATCAAGTGTATCAGAGTAACGGTTATAACACACAGCCGAACTTTGGATCGGGTTTTTAGGTGGCTAAAATCTCGAGCTATATAAAAAGATTATTGAAGCCATGTAGGCACACGGGGAACTATAAGGCTCACTTCGGATAGAAGGCTGGGGGATATAATCAAGCCGTGCAGGGTCTTAAATAAAATCAACAAATCTGCCATCACCCGACATTGCTGCAGGCTCAAAAGTTGGCGTGTTGCAAGCTACCACCAACGTTCAAACAAGGAGAACATTTCTAAAGGTAGCAATAGTCAAAGATGGAAATAATTTTGTTTTGGACTCGCTTGACAGTTAAAATGTTAATTTGGAAATGCCGCTCATACAACCGAGGCATACTCTAGCAGGGATGTAACTAAGGAACAGTACAGTGAAAGAAGCGGACTGGCTTGTGAATTCCTTCGTTATGCAAGGCGCGGCACCTAATGTGCGCAAGGACCATTGAACCACTCTGGTAACGTGAGTATAAAATCTCAGGGTTGCATCAAAAGCACCACCAAGGTCCCTCAGTTCACTTAGACGTGACAGCAGTTCTTCATGATAACTATGTGGAAAAATATATATCGTGGGTCTTGCGAGAATATGTGAGTAATTTTGTTTTAGAACGATTCAAACGTATGTCAGTGTCTAAACGCCAATGACTGAAGGAATATGCGTCGTTCTGGAGCGTGATGCAATCCTCTGAGTTCGATAGTTTTTGTAAAGTTTTATATCATCAGCGTATTTGTATATACTTGTTACTGATTATTTTGCAGTGTGATTAAGTGGTTTCTTTCTTATTTCAAGTTTTGAACTACAATGAATATCACTACAGTCAGTTGCAACTCAGAAGGTAGGGCGAGGGTAAAACGGGCCGGGGAGAAGGAAGCAGACGGAACGCTGATGAGAGAAGGAGGTCCCCCTCTCTTTTCCGGCGTTTCGTCTGCTTCCTCCTCCCCCGCATGTCTTACTCTCGCCCTACCTTCTTAAGTTGCAACGTACTATAGTTCGACTACTTTACGTTCCTTTGTCAAAAACGTAAACAAAAATAAAAATATTTTTTCGAAATAGTGGAGGTGCACAATGCCGGTATGGTTGCTGTCTTTTAGTCAAATGAGCACATATTTCAGATAATTTCGGCTCAAATAGAGGACATACAAACAAAATATTACATTGCTAAATAGTCGTTTTTTTTTCAGTCCACTGTCATATCTAAAAAAAACATTAATTTTTTTTTTACAAAACTGTTATTTTTTAGAAGGTTGATTTCAAATTTTTAACATTTGTTATTTCTCACAACGTTTACGTGAAGGTGGCGGAGCGGCTAGTCAACAGATCATAACGGTATTAATTTATCTATAATGGTCGTTGTAGCAGCCAATACGCCCTGTAGGGTCCCACAACAAATGCGGCAACACGGGGCTCGAGCACCGAGCTCCGGCACGCGGGTCAGTCGCGGGTCACGCGAAAAAGATATAAACGCGCGGCCAGTCCGTGCCAGAGCACCAGAGGATTCGGTCATCCTTTTCTCTACAATTGGTGATCCGGACGTGATGATCGGCTCCGAGCACCTGTCATCCAGGAGAACGTTCTCCACGGCCCGGGGCATGGCAACGGCCTTGTATTTCGGATGTTTATGCGGGAGACACATCTACCGCAGCCCCCGCATCCGGAACCTCCGCCACTACCTCTGCCCCGTCGCGTCTGCCGCCGCCATCTCTCATCAACGGGCTGCGACCACCTCGCTCACCCCGCCGCCACGGCAACTCAACGTTCGTTGGCATTTCCACCACTGCCGCAGTCCCTGGTGTCGCCCCGGCAGTCGTGCCCATCTGTGTGGTGTGGTGCTGGCCTGACACGGCCGCGTGCCGCCATAATATGTGGGGCGTGCCGCACCGCGCCAGGCTGGGGCATGGCGAGTCACGGCGCACCAGTCTGTACACAAGGCACGTCGCTGACCGACCAAGGGCTCTTCATCACCACTAGGTCAGGCTTTTTCTTTCCACTTGGTGCGTCATCTCCGGGAATTATACTCCATCGGTCCCGCAGCTGGCCGCCATCTTTCCTGGAGTCCGAGTGGGGAAAGAGCCCACTAAACTTCGGAGACACAGCACTACCAGAGTGTTGTTCCCGCTTCTCCACTTCGCCTGACCTCAACCTTAACCAGAACATGCCCGGTCCCCGCGAGATGTCTTCAACGTCCAGGCTTTCTGTTGCGTCATTCCGTTTGCAGCACGCCAAAGCAACAGCGCCACTCCTGGAAGCTTCATCGCCTACTGCTCACAGAATTGCTCCGCCCCCTGCAGTTTGCTGCAGTCCTACAGGCGACGTCTCTAAGGGGTGGAGCTATCTGTAGCAGCCATTACGTCCTGTGTCGCCACCAAAAAAACATCCCCAATCGACTCCTTGGCGCGAACCCAACGGCACGTGGTTTATGCAGAAAGTTTTAACTTAAGCCCAGAGTCGGTCGCACCACCTCTTCCTTCCACAATAACGAACGCGCTACATGAGTGCTTTGTGCTTTCTAAAGAGCTAAAGGAAGAAAATTTATCTTAATTACAAAGTAAGGACCTGTCAAATTTGACCAAAATCAACCTGAACGACGAGTTTAAAATTTGTTTAGAAAACAATACATTCTGAAAAATTATCTGAATACATCAAGGTATGTTCATAGTACCTATTGAATTAGGGGGAAAAGTTCGAAGGGTGTAGAGGAAAGACACCAGCGGCAGCAGAGGGTGTCTAACATGCGACCTGCGACGGCAGGCAAAAATACCAGTTTCTGTCACTGCGGCTTCTACGTTTCGTAAGTCGAGAACACAAAATCTAGAAAACATGCGGTTTGCGCCCTCCTTCCTTTGAGAAATGCCCCGAGATATATTTGCTTGTAAAAATTATAAATTAGGCCCTTTTAGCCTGCCCATTTTGACATGAAGCCCCCTAATACTAATATTAGTCATTATTAGCGAAAATTAAAGAATTTATGGGTATCTTGCAAGGCCAGGCTGAAAGGCGGGGGTCTGTACGCGTGAGCGTCTGCCAGCCAGCCACCATTAAGCAAAACAAATATACCAGATTGCTAGATTCAGAACTTTAGGATGACTTTTATGAAGAGTAACCTCAATCATTCCAGTAAACAATACGTCATTGCGTTCAATGTATCATGATTTAATTTTAAAAAATGCACATCAAGGGATATTTAGCACTCAAACACAATTTGTGCCCGGATAAGATATGGATGTATGTAGCAAGCGAAATTGACAAAAAACAATAATTTAACTAATATGTACGTCCCGAGACAAATGTTGACTTAGAAGTAATTCCGAAACATGTGATCGTATTTCTGGAGGTTGACCCCGAAAAAGGCACTTAGACAGAGGCATCGCGGGTCTGAAAATGTGTCTAGCTACGTAAACGTTGAAATAAATTATTTTCTTCAAATCAATTTGGTGTGAGATAGGTGACGAAATATTTTTTTTTGCTTACTTGAATACAAGCTGAACGTCGAGGAAAAGCGATGGAGAGAAGAAAACAAAGAACCACAGTGCTGGACTATCAACCTTTCAAAAAAACTTCCTTTTCCTCGACACTATCCTAAAAGGTATCTGTCTTCATCTGTAGGATCTTAGATCTTGGAGAGAAAACTTCCTTTTTCTCGACAGTAACCGTAGATTAAACCTCTTATTCAGCTGTGGGATCTTACGAAACTTTCTTTTTATCTACACTTTCGGTAGCGGAAACCTCGCCTGCCTCTGGCGGATCTTGCCATTCAAATGGTCCCGACTTGGTTGCTCCGAGGGCCGCTACCCGCAGATATATATTTTTTAGGAAAGAGCGCTACGGAGGCGACATTTACGCATTCTCCTCAATGACCAGCACCTCGAGATATTTTTTTTTGTTTTGTTTCAGTGCAGTGTTTTTTTAAGCTGTGCCCCTCATCTACCATTTATGGTGTGTTTAGCAAAAAAACTGAAATATTCTTTAAAAAAGATACTGGAAATAAACGAGGCAAAACTGAAATACCGCTGTCGGCTTATTGAACATAAGTGTACTAATAGGAAGTGATACTTAGCAGTCTTTATACATAAACCCACAGATTCTCTATTTCAAGTATTCACCTTATTTGGTAATATTGTATTAAATATGTTTTGCTCTTAGACACAATGTGATATTGCAAACGTTAGAGTTAAGAAAACTTCAAATTATCTCAGTGCTACTTGAAGGAGAAGTTGGGCTGCAGTCAACTAGAATACCGAATAGTGTTGATACCTGCATCGCTCTGCAATGGGAGTTCGTGTGTCCGCGCATGTATACCGCAGTCGCGGCACTGAAGTTAGCCAGGTTTGTCTGAGAGAGTGTCCAAAGGTCGCAGCCGTTCTCAACATTAATTTTTTGTTGCGTTAATTTTGCCCATCGTTTGCACCTGAATATTAGGCAATATTTTCTACTGCCGTAAGTTCAACTGGATTGTGATTTTTTTTTAAATTTGTGTGTGAATAGTGTACGTGGAAAGGAAACGTCAAAATGCCGTCGGCGGGACAGCTACAAAACAGCTGCTACGCATTGGGCTGGCGAACGAGATAAACGCACACGCGACAGGAGAGGATAGCATTACATTTCTACGTTCCAAAAGACAAAGCCGGAAAAGGCATTTTGGGGAGATATTTACAAAGGGAGGGCAAAAGACTTAAAGCGGAAGCACATCTGTAAATTGTATTTCGAAGTCCGTTTTTTTTTTGTTTTCAACCTAATTTAGTTCACAACACGATCTATTAAGCGGTCCTAATTTTTTTATTATCGCTTCAATAACCACGCACGCTCACAAGCTTCCAATAAACGCTCCTGTGACGACACCTGTCGGGATCTACGCTACTATTGACCCCACATTAGCCGTTCCTATCCCAACACTACCCTGCATGCTAGAACACTGTAGTGGGCCTCTCTAGAACTCTACTGCTGTGTTCTAAGAAAACTAAGCAAATTGTGTTCTAATCAAACTCCAAAACTAAGCAAAAAGCATCGCAAAAAGCTCTACACAGAAAGTGACAATGCAGTGAATGCTTATTTTATACGACAGCGTGACTCTTAAATGGCGGGACGCTGTCAGGACCACCCGCTACCCTCGTCCACTCCGGAGGATAGCGTCGCGTGCAATTGGGACTTGCGCCGCTTTTCGCCTCATAGTTCTGAGATCAGTCTCCTTGTAGCTTAAGGTCTAAATGTACAACAAAATAGCGCGTAGTAATATTTAGTCACCAAATTTCTAACAATGAGGGCATATACTTTTTCTTTTTTTTGACGACAGGCGACATATCTTTATCCGGAATGCGCCAGATGAGGCGAATACGTCTGGAGTTAGTTAGTGTGTGTTGGGTAATTTAGTCGCTAATTGTTATCGTAAACTCGTACACTCACGACCACCGCGGTAAATAGCGTTCCTCGACGAAATGATTTATTTATCAAATGCCATTTTAAAGAAAATATTATCAGTTGCTTGTGTGGTTTAAAAAAGCATTAAGTATTGTTTTAACAAAGGATTTCCTCACTTTCTGATTTCGCCTTGCCTGCAGTCAATAAACAACTGCGGCATCCGAGGTGAACGCATTGTATACACATTTTTTTTAAAAACTGGGACAAAACGTAATGTATAATTTAGGTAGTAGTTGTCATAAAAGCGAATATTAGTTCATGAAAAAAAATGTAGGGCGCAAACCAGCTGGTGAAGGTACAACATAATTTTCGGCAAACCCCCGAGACTGGGAAAAAAACGAAAGACAAGACAACACACAGATTCTCGAAATGTGGTTTAAAATGTGTGTAGTGTGTCGTGTTGTCCTTCGTTTTTTTCCCCAGTATCGGAGATTTGTCTAAAATTATATTAGTTTATGTTCGGTTATGTTCACTTTGGCTAAGGGCAGATTGTATTTACATTATGTCAGAAGCCTCAGAGAAGCCTTCGGCATGATGATGATTATTCTGATATTTGTATGTTACGCTAGAACTTGAAATAGGGTGCAACCCCTTACAAAAAAGGCAGATCTGGACTTATATAAAAAACAGAAAGAGTTATATAAAAAATTGGGTATATCTGGCCATATCAGGAAAGTCAGTTTATATAAGGCTTATCTAGCCAGATCTGCCCAATTTTTATATATCCATATCTGGGTCTGCCAGATAGGGGTATATCTGCCTCCCATATTAGGGCAGATAAGTCCCAATCAAATAAAGCAACCTATATATGCAGGGTGTTTTTTTATTTTTCAAGATTTGTTTTTAAAAAAACCATGAAAGCTACACCTATGCGGTTTGTGCGAGTGAGTTATACGCCCAGGGCGACATTATGTGGGTGGCTAATCTTTGCGATAAGTCGGCTAATTATTTGAAATTTACTATTTAACTTTTCCCTTAGTGAAAATCGACATGTGATCCCAATTAGAAAATTGCTGAGCGTCGTCCAAAACCACTAAAGCAGTCATTTTCAGAAAGACTTTCGGCGCGTGAGAAGCCTAGTAGTGCACTAAAGTTACAATCGTGGAGACGTACAAGGCTAGCGGCTTCGGTAAGGCGCAAGCGAAATTTTTCCGTCTCTTATGTAGCCCCATCCTTGTACCTGCTCCGCGAGTGGTAACTTCAGCGCACTACTGCGCTTCACACGCGCTCAAAGTCTGTCTAAAAATTACTGATTTAGGGGTTTCGGACGACGCTCAGCAAGTTTCTAATTAAAACCATATGTCTATTTTCACAAATTAAAAGTTAATTAGTGAATTTCAATTAATTAGCCGACTTATCTCAATGATTAGCAAACCACATAGTGTCCGCCTGGGCGTATAACTCACTCGCACAAACCGCATAAGTCTAGCTTTCACGGCTTCTTTTAAAACAAAACTGCAAGAATAGGTGGTATTCACTGAGCCTGCAGGTTGGAGTTTGCCAGGGAGCGCCACCGTCGATCCGCTATCTTTGAGGTCGCGGTTTGACTGGCTTGGGTACGCGGTCGTCCGTTACTAGTGTGTGCTAATTTCATATCGTTGAAGAAGCGTCGTTGAACAGAAGAAAGAAGAGACGTTGATCTCGGGGGCGGGCCGTTTTCCTTGTTGCCGCCGAGTACCGTGTGTAAAGGCTGAACCGCATGTAAGCAATTTAGCGAGCGACGGGACCAGACGAGCGACGGCGACAGCGACGAGACAAGCGACGACGACCCGCTTCGCTGTCGCTCGGTCGCTCGTGCGACGAGGCAAACCGCATAAACGCGACGGGAGCAAGCAACCAAGGCGATAAGCGACGTTTTCTAGAAATCGAAAAACCGAGCGACGCGACGTGCGACCGTGAGAAATCTCCGTCGCTTGTCGCCGACTCCCGTCGCTGTCGCTCGCTAAATCGCTTACAAGCGGTTCGCGCTTCCTGCCGCCTGTCGCGTAGCTGGGTCTTGGGATTTCTAGAAAACTTAGCGTTCATTGCCTTGGTCGTTTGCTCCCGTCGCTTTCATGCGGTTTGCCTAAGAGTGAGTGACCGAGCGGCAGCGAAGCGGGTCGCCGTCGCTCGTCTCGCAAAATCGCGTAAATGCGGTTTTTAAGTCGCTTGAGATAATGAAAAATGCGCCGCATTTTTCAGAAGCTGCGCACTGGGTGAGCCGTACGGTATGTTTCTGCACAGGAACGAACACCGAAGGCACAACGTACGACATGGAAGCGATGGAGCAACACTGTTACACGGCCGTAGTGCAGAAAATCCGCGAAAGAAAAACAATAAAAAAACTAGCTAAACAAAACAAAGAGTAATCACACCGTGCTACAAAAGCACCAAAGTAGAAAAATCTGTTCTTGCAAGAGCAACCGCCTTGGGCACGGCGCGCGACACAGAGCGCTGCATGGAGCCGAGTGAGCAACGCGGCCGCGGTGAACGAGTCCAATAGCAACAAAAACGAACTAAAACACACACAAAAAATATTCCTACGGCGCTTCAAAAGCACAAAGTATAAGAATAACCCCTAGTTTCGGTCGAAAAGACATGATTTTAGAATTTCGGAGAAATTATTCTCCCGGCTGCCAGGAGATAGACACGGCCTAATTCTAGAGGTAATCTGAAAAAGTACCTTTAGGAAAACGATTAATTGTCGCGAAGTAGGTTGCAGCGCACTTACGTTGACGAGACGGGACTTGGAAGGTGTAATCAGAGATAGATGTCGACACGGCCACGGCAGACCCACGCTCAAACACAAAAACGAGAAGAAAGGTGTCCATGAAGATTCAAGACGATGTAGCAGAAGCTGTCATTTGTAAAACGGAACACTAAACACATCACAAAAAAATGCTTGGGCTTCTTTGAAGAAATCGCTTACAGAAGCAGAAATTTGCGGCAGCCACGCAGGGCGAACACACGCCAAACTACATCCCCGAAACGCATTCCGAGATTGCAAACGTCTAATGCGTCATCCGTCAAACCACGTGACCACGCACCTTCTTCCACGCTTTCGGCTTAGGGAGAGAGAGGAAAGGAGAGAAAGAAAAGCCAAAACGAGAGTGTACACACAAAAGGCTTATCTTCTAAAGGCATCTGAACCGGGACCTGGTCCTGATCCCAACAATGACCACAACGAGAGGAAGGATGATAGTGCAGTGAATGCTACGTGTGGCCTTGGGCTCGAGGCAGGTGCCGTGTTCTGCCTTATCACCAGCTTCTAGACAGTAGGCACGTGACCCTAACCGGAGACACGATTGGCCTAAAACACACATAGTGTCTACCCTGCTGTCAATCCCGAGTGAACATACAGATTTATGAAGTCCAGCTTTTGAACCTCGAAAGAAGCTGTCCAGCTCAAAAGTGACCCAAAACGATGCGAGTTTGAACATACTGTCTTTTACGCCGTATAACCCATATTATATATTTAAATGAAAAAATAAGCGTGACTATGTTTTGCGCACGATGTCCACAAATAGATAAATAAATATATATAAATATGTATCTATTTTTTATCAATAATTTTAAAATTATTTGTACACTGTTAGATTTGAGTTTTTAAACTTCAAAATTTTTCATGAACGAGTTACACATAAAAGACACCACGGACAGCACATCGTCCGACTTTCAACACACGATGAATCCCCCACGCTCCCAGACAGAAGGTTGCGATGCTGCGCGAACGGTTTCTGAAAGATGCTGCCTAGGGTATACGCCGGGCGAAACGGCATCGCGACTGTTTATTTATTTATTTATTTCCAAATACTGCGACCTTAAGAAAGGTCATTGCAGGAGTAGGAATAACATATACATTGTACTTAAACACACACACAGCAGCCGTTCGAAGGGCAGAAGGGTTCGGAGGGCAAGGGATTTGCGACGAGAAAGTAGCATCTTGCAACCTCAGTAAGCTAACGGTTCGTGTTTCCCCGCTCAATTTAACAGGAAAACATGAACAAAATTAGTTTCACTGCTAGATTTAGCGGGAAAATTGACGTCACGTCACATACGTCACAATTCAATTTCTCGCTAAATTTAGCGGGGCAATTACACCGATGGCGACTCCAACAGCGCTGAACTCGGAAACGGGCGCTTAAGAGCTGCGATCTAAAGTCCATTATTTGATTAACTCGCTTTCCGATCTTATGCACTTCGTCATACTGGCACACGTCAAACATACAACCAAATTTCATTTGTCGTTCAATCTTCAAAATGCGCGATTGATTAATTGGTCCAAATACCTGGAATAACTTTACTTTAAGGATGTTAACAATAGTTAACCAATTACATGAGACTCATGGAATATAGATCAATCAACTAGTGTCTTGGCGAGTACATATGACTTATTGCTTGCACGACCGAAAGGGGCCCATATGTCATTATCAGGGGCTATATTTGCACGCGTATATGGCGCTATATGGCCGTATTTACGCACTTATATGACACATCTGGCATATACTGGCTGATTATCACGCACATCAGTTTATATAAGGCTTATCTAGCCAGATCTGCCCAATTTTTTATATATAGATATATGGGTGTGCCAGATAGGGGTATATCTGCCTCCCATATCAGGGCAGATAAGTCCCAATCAAATAAAGCAACCTATATATACAGGGTGTTTTTTTATTCTTCCAGATTTGTTTTTAAAAAAGCCATGAAAGCTACACTTATGCGGTTTGTGCGAGTGAGTTATACGCCCAGGGCGACAATATGTGGGTGGCTAATCTTTGCGATAAGTCGGCTAATTATTTGAAATTCACTGTTTAACTTTTCAATTAGTGAAAATAGACATATGATCTCAATTAGAAACTTGCTGAGCGTCGTCCGAAACCCCTAAATCAGTCATTTTCAGAAAGACTTTCAGCGCGTGAGAAGCCTAGTAGTGCACTAAAGTTACCATGCCTAGCCAGATCTGAATACCCTCTCCTACTTTTACCGGGCCCTTGTTTTTTGCACAAAATATGTATGCGACAGAAGGGTGTCTCAACGATAGTTTATGCCATAAACTATCGTTGAGGCACCATGCAATCTGATCTACATAGATAGCACAACATTTCACAGGAATTTCATAAACATCTCCAAGGTCGCAAGTTACTGGGGATTCTCGGGGCTTTTTGCCACACTTGACGCTTTCTGAAAGAAAGGGCTTTAAAATCTCCAAACGGTAATCCTGCTTAAGAACCGAAGTTAGACATAACCTTGTTGCAATCGCCTTCTGGCTTTGGGAAACCGCATAAAAGTAAGGCATGCAGAAAACCCTGTTTTTATTTAAGCCCTCCACGGGCTTTCGTCTAAAGCCTGTTCACACTCTTGCGACGAGTTCGACCGAGAGCGACCAAACCGGTTTTAAGCCTCTTGCGATCTCTTAGGACCAGCTCGGCTGCAGCGGAGCGGGTCCTAAGAGATCGCAAGAGGCTTAAAAACCTGTTTGGTCTCTCTCGGTCGAACTCGGTTGCAAGAGTGTGAACGGACCTTAAGTCCAAGTTAACGAGTCCGCCAGGGCTTAGGCTTCGGCTGTTACTGGACACAATAAATACAAGTATTATTATTATTACATCTGGAAAACAACAGATTTCACAAGCCCCCTACAAGAATACTCTAACAACCTGCGAAGCTGTTTTCCAATCGAGGTCCGGATGTTGCGCCTGTCCTTTCGAAGATGCATATCAGAGAGTTTGACCTAGTCGCGGTAAAAGCGCCGGAGGTGTATTCAAGGGAAGAAGTTGTAGTCAGTAGGTATCTGTATAATATTTCGGTATGTGATTTGGACAAGAAGGTGGGCGATCAGGTTAAGGTTCGCTTTTTGTCAAACAGCTCCTGAACTGTTCTTTTCAGGGGAAGTATCGAACAAAGGGTGGTTGGAGTTTCTGAAAGCCAGGATTCCGTTTACAATTTTCTGTTTGGAGTCTGGGAAGGCGGAGTCAAGACATTCAAATTCTACGTTCAGTTAACATTCTAAAATTATGAAAAGAGGTACAGTTAAGGGTTTCTTAATGAATGCGTTGTGTGCGTTGTGGGCATCTTATTTCATTTATTTCATTTCATTTATTTTGCTCTCAAGGTTTAAGCATTACAGGGGGGGGGAAGCTTAGCAGTCAATACACATAAGGGAAATACTTTTAAACAAAAAATAATCACGTCAACGAAACACCTAACGCATCCCTGAAAAGAACGCTTTCAGTAATTAAAGCGATTGTGGCTGGTACTGGGTTCTAATCAAGGTATGTGAATAGCATAAACGATTGATAAAGAGCATTGATATTAGTGTTTAGAATTCCACATTTATGATGGTGATGAAGTCGTGATGATCGAGACATAGAATAAACTACAATGAGCACTTCACGCTAGTGTAGCATTAGCGTAATATTTTTTTTATAAAGTAATCCATAGAGCGAGCGATTTTACAGCAGTCGATTTGACTAGATCTGGAAGCGCTACGAAGATTGACTTTCATTAAGGAAGCACTAGATGCTCGATGATAACTTGAATAAATTAAACGACCCGATATGCTTTGTATCGCTTCAACTGTTACAATTAGTAAACTCTGAACTGGATCCCATGTTGCAGCCGCGTACTCTAGTTTGTATTTAACTAGTGTTTTATAAAGGATACGTTTTAATGATTCTGGGGCCAGTGAAGAGTTTCTGTTCAAATAGCCTAGCATGCAACTTGCGTGGTTAGTAACGTTATATGTATGCGACTTACATGTAAGGTCAACTTGTGTAGTGTGTAGTATCCAGCATGTAAAAATAGCTCTGCAGGTTGTCTTTCGCGAATGATAGTAGAGCGGCTGTGCCATCTGTTGTTTTCCAGTTCTTAACTTGAGCTAAGAGACAGCACGACGTTGGCTTAGATCAAATCAGTTGTATGCCTGTCTTACTTTCATATGGTTTTCCATAACATGAAGGCGACTTCAAGTGGTTTGGTATACTATATATTTTGAACGGGATATTTGTTTGTAAAGATCACCACCTTTTTCTAAGAAACAATGAAGTGCGACAAGAAGCATAAAAACCGTCGGTGGCTTGTGCCCTTGGAGTTGTTTATGAAATCCCTGTGAAATGGGGTGTTAGATATGTAGGTCAGACTGCTTGGTGTCTAGCAGCCAAACGGGGCGCTGCCTCAATGATCGTTCGAGATAACATAAGTATAACGTTTTTAGAATTGTGTCAGGTCACCTTGACCTGCATTGCCGTGACTGCTGCTGCACTCCCGTTTTCGACAAGTGTGAAGTGATTAAAAAAATGAAGACAAACTCGAGAAATCATTGAGGCGCGGGAAATTGAAAAATTGGGTGAAAACTGCGTTAGCACGTCTTCAATATGTTTATCCGATAGGGAATGTTGCTTTTTGGACACACAGTGACAGCGCATAACGGTGGCTAAGGGCACGTGGCGTCCATTACATGTATTTT
This sequence comes from Ixodes ricinus, assembly GCA_037355805.1. NCBI lineage: Eukaryota > Metazoa > Arthropoda > Arachnida > Ixodida > Ixodidae > Ixodes > Ixodes ricinus. The sequence goes on along the minus strand of JAZHYW010060769.1, from coordinate 15,349 downwards.
ATCTTTGTTTGTTTGCTATGACGTTACAGTATTTATACTTGATGTTAGCAATAAACTTTAGTTGTAAGTCAGCGCCTTGTTCATCTACCTTCTTGTTCTTGTCCGTGTCCTTGCGCTGTTTTAATGTTAATCAAGGTGTGAAAGTCCCATTCCTACAACACTCTCCATAAGAAAGCAGTGCTATCTGTAAATAATTTAATAAATGAACAAGCCTTCTTAAATTCTCGGCAGCGAGATGAGTTTGCTGCTAATATTAGCCCGTACTCCCATTCCCATTTGATATTCTATATTTGTTCTACTTTATTATGCCTAAGACCACTAGTGGACGTATCCGTATTTCGGCATCGAAAATGGGTTAACGTCTATGGCAGGCAATTCCATGGCAACAATATCCAGCGAAGAGCTAACTTCCCTCCTGCATATTTTTATTTTTAAGTATTTGTTTTAAGGCCGAATGGTTATAGCCGAATGGCCCAAGGCCGAATGGTTATAGTCCTCGACTCCTACGCAAAAAAAGAATATTTATATTTATTGTCCCTGCCTTAGTACGGAACGGCTGGTCGTGGCGATGTAAGTAGGAGTTCTTTTTTTATTTTCAGAAAATTTTCCTGCTTTTGAGGTATTGTCATATTTTTGGAACGCCGTTTTATAACCATAATTTCCATGGAAAAAACAAAAAGACTTAAAATAGCCGAATATAATAAGATCTATGCTATTTCTTGTCCAGTTATCCTTTGCACAACGATCCGTTGGGGAAGAGAGAAAATTGAAGGGAAAGGAGTGACATTGAGACATTATCAGGCGGCGCGTCGAGAAAGAATGCCCCCCCCCCCCTCGGCTCCAGAGAATGTTATGCGCAACTGACAAAATACTAGGACGTATTTGTCTTTTTAACGAGGCTAATAATCATAAAATATTTCAAATATTATTCACCTGTTTACAAACAAAAAGGAATTCTTATCAACTTTAAATGTTTATGGACCTCAGGGAGCCGATTTGGGAGGAAGGACACAACATATTTTTATATAATATTATAATGAGTCCTATGTTTTATCGCTTTTTTGAGTCAATCAAAAAGGCATAACGAGGTATTTAGTAGGCATTGTGAGATGATTGAAGGTCTACTGCCGCAGATATGAGAGGGCAAAGCTATTCAGCACCGGGACTAGCGAACTCCATCGAAGGTCGGCGTCTATGACATCAGTGTATAAATAACCTAGGCGTTTGTACTGCAATTATACTGCAGTCGATATTTTAATAAGCATATCTGAGTAGTACGAATAACATGCAAATTATGCAAAATTAACGCTAATAAAATGACAATAAACTATATACAAATTCTTTAAAAATAGATCGCAATTATTTCGCTGTTCCTTTTCAGAATAACAAAAAATTCAATTATTCTCAAAAAGGTTTTTTTTTTTTACGGCACGCAAGAATCGTTTTGTTTTCTGTGTTTACACTATCGGTTTAGCACATTTTGATGGTTTTGCACATTTTGAAGCCTGGGATATTTTACCAGAAAATGCACTTTATATTCACGACTTACTGGATATTGTCTCAACTCAAGCCTCAAGAATATAATGTCTAATATAAAGAAATCAACGTTTCTCGTTTAACGAAAATTATAATGTTTAATGCAGACAAGTTTTACTGAGAACCCATTTTCTGAGAAAGAAGAACGCTGATAACTCACAGCTCGTACGTTTCTTCTTCTCCACCTATGTTAGATGCAACATGATACAACTAAAGCAAAAAACACCCGGAAATACTACGAATGACCGTTTAGAAATAAATATATATATTTTATTGCCAGGAAATGACGACCAAGCGGAGCTGACTCATCCGCGGGATAGTCTCAAACTCAACAGTCTTGCGTATTAGCGGATCGCAAAACCTAGCCTCCATACTGCATTCAGTAACATAAGGCTTACAACCTCAGTCCTGACAGTGAAAGCCCAGATATTAAGATACAATTTTTTTTCATATTGCCGCGCGCGCAGTTGACCAAGCGGGCAGCGCGCTCGTGGCCCGACGGTTACCGAGCTTGCCTTCCACGGAAAACCCCAAGGTTCGATTCCTGGACGCGGGGACGCATTTTTGTTGACCCTGTGATGTCATGTTCCGGTTAATTCAAGAACCATTTTTCTGATTCGAGATTAGAAAGTTCTATGCGCGAACCTTCTACATCGATTTTTCCAGAAGCCCACGCGTGTACAAAAGGGGCTCCGCGTGGCAAGCCGGAGTCAGTTTCGCCCCAGCGCTCAATCCTGCCGTTTCGAAGATATCGATGCCTGTGACGCTAACCTTCTCCTCTTTTGTTTTGGGTTCAAGTTCGTACCATTAAACGTTTAGTTCCTTCAGTTATTCGCAGTCTCATCATTTGTCATTCGTGACAATATGTCGTTATACTTTTGCAGTCGACCGTTAAGGCATCTAATCATTTTTTTGTGATTTAATGCTTTCCATATGAGAGTGATATAGGGTGTACCACTTATTTCTAGGGCACTGAGCAAACAAGAGTGGATCTTTGCGCATTTTGTCTGAAATTGGCTGCGTAGGTGTCGTGTTTACTGAAACTTCTAAGCTTTTTACGTACTGAGAAAACCACATTTGTGTTATTCCGGTGTCCTTTTTTAGGCAATGCGATATTCTTTGTTATGTATACAGGCACCACAATCGGTTTTCTCCTTAGTCCCTGAATGGTTTTTCTTCATTTAAACTTTTAAGATCTTTAGAAGCCTTTGAACCACAGGTGATACAAGAAAAACCGAGTATCCTGCCGACTCAAGCTTTGAGACATCTGCATTAAAGTTTATTTTGAAGGAATGTGGGAAATATATTCTTAAAACATTCGCTGGGCTATTTTAAAGCATGGAATGATTTTTAACGAACCTCCCAATTCCAAAACTTTTTCCGTACATCTGTCCATCCGTCCTTCCGTTTGTGAATTTATAGCCATATTTGGCGGGAAAACTGACGTGCATGACCTAGCGTCACGTGACGGATACATCGAGTTGAGGAATAGATTTCAGGTGACCTATACGGCGTGAAAGTTTGTCTGCTTCTTGGGCACCTCGCTCGTTTGTTTACCCCCAAACGCGGCCACGTGCGTCTGTATCAACCGACCTCAGCCAATGACGACGCGAGTTTTTGCTGCCTCGTCATCGCCCGTTCTCTTCGTTTTCTCACGTTGCTCTTCGATTCGCGTGCCCCTCATTTGTGTTTCGATCAGTCAAAGACGAATTTTAAACAATTGCCCGCCATTTGCGGTCATTCAGTTGCCCCGCTAAACGTAGCTGAAAAAATTCACGTTTTGTGATCTCAACCACAATTCCTTTTCTTCGTTATATTTAGTGAAGGATTTCATATCATGTGACTTATACATTAGCTAAATTTCAGGGAAAAATTTACTTAACGAGACCTAATCGACATCACGTGACCTGATGTCACGTGACCTATGCAAACATTTTAGTTACCCCTCTAAAGTTAGTGGGGAAAGATGGTCACGCAAATTCTCATCCCCATTCCTCTCCTCTCTCCTCCTCTCTTCCTATCCCGCCTCTCCTCCCAAGGTGCCCTCCCAACCCCCCTCCACTCACTTCCCCATCCTCTCACCCATTTCTACTTACCTCAAATTTTCTACCCCTCCCTCCCTAATGAAAAATACACTAGGCAATCTTGATGTGACATCAGACAATCCTGGTGTGACCCCAGAATATCTGATGTGCCCACCAGCAATGCTGGTGTATCGAACACACCATCCTGGTCTGTCCACCAGAAATGCTGGTGTATCGAACACACCAGCCTGGTGTGTCCACCAGAAATGCTGGTGTACCCGCACACCAGCCTGATGGGCACACCAAAAAGTCTTGTGTCACACCACACGGGCTCATGTGCCCACCCGGCAGCCTGGTGTGCACACCATTCAGTTTGATATGACACCAGTGTCGCATTGTTGTTAATTTCTCCCCCGTCCGCGACCGTGTTTTTAATTCGTTTGTGTGACGCCCCTTCCCCCGACGTGGTGCTTCGTTTCCTCCCGTCTTGGTGGTCGCCGAAGACCCCGCGGCGGGCTCCTTTGTGCTCAAGAATTGTCCCCTCGTCCCGAGCACTTTCCCGGGCGGCCTTGAGCAGCTTGGGGCGCTTGCCGGCTCGCGTCTTCAAGGGTTTCTCTTTCCCTTTCCGCCAGTATTCTTGTTTAAGTTTGAGAAAATAAAGGAGTCTTCTCTGTGAGTCGAAGCCGAAAACATGTGTGTTGGTGCGCTTTCCCGACTTCCGACGAGCTTGGTCTGGTAGCAAAACAACAAAGAAAGCTAGTATTATTACAGTTTTGGTTCCAAAAACCGGGAATTAACGGTCAGATCATGCCTACTACGAGCCAGGAGGTTGTCGACCGCCTGAAGCGAAAGAGGATTACACTGCGAGCCGCCACCACAAAGATCATCAACGAGATTGGCGTCCTGCTGGCCACGGATCCAACCGACATCGGTGAGCTCGAAGAAAGATTTGATATTCTTCTACTTAAGGAGGCTTCCCTGAAAGAGCTAGACAAGAAGATTGAGCCATCCGTCAAATAGGATGCCTTAGAAGAAGATAACTGGCTCGGAGGGGTACGCGGAACGGATCAGCGTAACTAAGACACGAGTCAACCGCAAGCTGAAAGGCCAAGAATTACGGAACGACAAAGCGTCCGGTTCTTCGACGCAGGGCAGTGGCTCCGGACAAGCTCCAGTTGATCACGGCCAACTTCTTACAACAGTAAAGCTTCCAAAGCTTTAGTATTTTTCTTTTCAGCTTTTCTGAATAAAGTAATTATCACAGCAGCGTTGTTGTCAAACTTATCATTGTACCCTTTATTGTGAGTAAAGCAACACCCAGTCAACAGGCGCTTTGGTATCACAATATAACAAAACCTGATGTCCCACCAGAACACCAGATTGCTGGTGACACACCAGAACACCAGATTGTTGGTGTCACACCAGCACACCATATTTCTGGTGTCACACCAGAACACCAGATTGCTGGTGTGAAAATGTCCCAAATCACATCTGTGAAAAAGTCTGGTGTCACATCAAGTCACGCGAGCCCTCGGCCTGATGTATTTTCTCACTAGGGCTAACTCCCTCTTTCTCCCGTTCCCCCTCTATCTTCCCATTTTTGCCCGTTATCTTACGGTGCCCTCCTCCGCCGTCCTTTCTTCTTCCTTCCTTCCCCTTCTCCATCTTGGTATGTGACATAACAGTTGCCGTTTCGCCCTTCTTCTCTCCTCTATTCTCTTATTAATCACTCTCCTCACCGCCCTATATTCCTCTATTCTGCTCCTCAGTTAGCTCCCTTTCCCTTGCCCTTCCCGGGTCACGTGACACACCAATTTAATTTTTCCAAAAAAACATTACAAATTATAGGTTATTCACACCGTTGCGACTGTTTAATGTCTACCGAAATATTGAAACGATCGATTCTAAATGCTGCACTTAATGCATTACAGAAATTTGAAGTTAAATGTCGTTGACACCTTTTTAGACCTCAGAATACCGTTGAACGAACAACTGTTTAGTACGTCGTTCTTCTATTTGTCCTTCTTGTTTTTGGTGATTTTATTATCTTAAATGTACAACCAACCCGGCCAAGTGCATACCCTTCTGGAATGTCATATGTGCGACTTTTATCAAACTGAGTAAAAAAACGTGGTATTCCAAGTAGCTACAGTCAAAGTTAGTTAAAAGTATCATACTAAATATATGCATAGCCACTGATATCACAAATTCTTGCCCTGAATATTTTAAAGTAATCACCACTCAGCAGGTCTCAAGGCTTGAGTCTACAGACTACCAAGCTTCCCTAGTATTTTTGTGGCTGGAAGGCGTTTATAGAAGTTTAAACAATTTCAAATCAAGATAATGTTAAGAGACTAAAGTGAAAGTGACAGTAGTGGTGCCCCATATAGGCAGGGTATTTCATAACGTAAAACAATAAAAAAACTGGTTATCATAAAATTGGTTTTGTCGGTTCCTAACAAACCTATTATTTGATGTAAAAAGTAATAACACAGCAGATGCTAAGACGGAGTTTCACAAAGAAGCAAACTCATTTTTATCACTGCAGGGAACGAGTAGTACACTCTATACCGATCTCACGTGACAAGCAGTATACAGGACACAGAGGTTGTAGGCTTAACAATCGACTACGAATGCAACAGAACTATAAGAAGACAAAATATATCTGGACATCTTGGCATTCAATGCCGAGACTACTTGTAAGCCATATTTTTACAGAGTGCACTGTATTGGCGCGAAATGGCAACCCACTAATAGGATAAATCATTGAGGTTGAAAAGATCGCGAGACTCGATGATGGATGTGTAAGCAACCCTTTTGTTTCCCCACCTGTTGAATAATTACACTATTTAACGAAATGGTTCATGTGATGCGCCTAGATTTCAGGGGTCTTGTTTTTTTGGTATGTTGCTGTTGCTTCACGCAACGAAGTAGAACATTATACATATGGGCTGTAAATCAGCGCTCTTGTTTTCCTTCTGTGTCATCTTTTTGTTTGAACATTGTTTGCGCTATTGCTGATATTATAAATCGCCATCTCGCCCAAGCTTCTATTTTAACAGGCCAGTATTCATCCTTTTACTCGTAGGTATTGCTAGAAATCCTAGGTTTTTTGTTTTATTTGATGGCCCATATAAAAACAAGGCTTGATCTGGAGGCGAGATGAGGCCATTATGTTTAAAAGCTTTCATTGACTAATGTTTCAGCAACAAAATATTTCAGTATAGTTAAAAACAAAAGGGACTTGAATATTCCTTACTGTTTTAAATTACGTTTATTACACAGCAGAAATGACATGATCACAGTTTGTTGTCATAGAAGCAAATTTAAGTTGTACTATTCTATTATGCTATTATGCTACTTTCTCGACTTGCTTTTCGTGTAGACAACTATCATATCTACATTTTAACAAAAAATATGTTTTTTTTAGAAAATCAATTTTAAAAATGGTACTTTTGTGTTTTCGCATAACATTAACGAAAACGTCCCGCAAAGGATATTTTATACAGTCAAGTCATATTATGATATATATAAAGAGCGTGTTTAGGTACTCCGTAGACATAAAAAATATTGATGTAACCCCAGTAGATCGCCAGTATTTAATTGTTAAAATTCGTCAAACAATTGACCAAGCTATTTGAAATTTTAACAGAAAAAAGCAACACGCCTAAAATTATTTTCTTGTATTAGAGCATTTTAAATGTATTCACAGAGTGCTTGAAAAAGAATAAATGTGAACTGAAAATCCATGGTAGGAGGTTGACCGAAACATCCGACCCACGACGGATGTGAAAAACACTACTTTCTTCCGCGGCCTCTTAAAAATTCGTAAGTCGAGAAGAAAAAATCCGACGAACTTGCAGTTTGTGGCTACCATGTTTTTAGGACGACGATGCCTTAACATATATTTTTTTTCAGGCGAAAATTAAATATTCGACCCCTTTTTGCCTGTCACTGTATTATCGAGATGAATCGCACCAATGTATAGCTATATATATTACTACGATGAAGAAGAAAACAGTCTGTCTCGGAGCCACTGGCACGAGCCACCGGCTCGTCCCGGTGGCTGCAAGTTTGAATTAAAAGCCGAACCGCAAACGGACGTCACCTTGTTTTGTCCCAGAACAACGTAACAATATCTGTATATAGACTGCTTTTGTGATCAGGAAGGAAACACTTATATACTAAAAAAGTTATAGGTTGCCTCAAAGGCTGACGCCACCCGTCCACATCTATCATTGATTTTCGCTCGATAACAATTTTTCGCCAAGGTGTTTCATCATGTCATTTTATAAGACAGCATACAGCAAAACAAATAGAGCAAAAAGTGGGGCAATCAATTTAGACGTGACTGAAGAATAACTTAAAAGCGAAAAATTATAGGTTGAAAACATCAGTATATGGGGCGCCAATAATATTATACAAGTTATAAATTCCTGTGATGGGGAAGTCAGAAAGATTTCATGGGCATAAAATGTGAGAGAAATTCGCAGGAATTGTCTCGGAACATGAACATTAATTGCTGAACTTAGATCACGGCAATCAATTATTCCGTGAAGGCATTTAAACAAAAATTTAAGATCTCTGTCGCGTCGTCAATGTACTGATTTACTGGATTTCGGTGACGCCCCGAGTAGTACAAGTGACCGGTTTGAGCTTGAGCCAGCTTGAAAAGCCGGGGGATGTTTCACTGGGTTCTGCATCGCGACCTTTCGTTCCATGTTTTCTGAGCTATGGTGCGCCACCGACACCCCCTATGGCCAGCCGTAACACAATGCGATCCAAATGGTATGTGACTTTGCGCCCTAGCGTGCTTATACTTCAGTATATCACGCTCGGCGGAGTGATTTTTCAACGCCGGAAGAATTTACGTATCAAAGACAATGCACAAACTGCAGCACTGATGAAATTCGCTGCAATTTTTTCAATCGACACTGCCAATCTGTGTCGGTCGCAAGACAAGTAAAATTCTAGGAGATGGACCACGGTGTAATTTTCCTTGTAAGTCAGTCTGAGTGCATCACTCAAGGCGATCGCTGGCTTTTAAATGCAGGTGAAATGTTGGGAAATAGACACGAATATGCCTCCATGCTCGGTGATCAAGGTTCAGCATCCTGAACCACGATACACATACAAAAAAATTTGATCTGTAGCAAACTGTGTGGTTGACATGCCAAAACCCAAAACTGAAGCCGAGATCAGAAAAAGTCTGGAACTGCTTGCAGAGCCTAAAGCAGAGCCACTAGCTCTGCCTGCCTCCCTCCACTCCCTAGCTTTATTTTTATTGCCACAGAAAGCTGTGCCCCCAAGAAGATATGGGTTGTTCTTTTGTTCTAACTCAGAAGAGTGAATTTAAGGATTTAGTATCAGAGAAAAGCCAATACGAAATCGACCACATTTCTAAAATGCTTCTTTGTCGAAAAAAAACCGATCAGACGCTTTGCTTTTAGACGTTGGTGCAATCCACTAGCTCCGCAAACGGTACCTATTCTTATTCTGGTAAAACCAAGCAGATCCACCCGACCCTGTAAACCCTCTCTATCGTACCTACGAAGCGCCCATTCACCAGCTCTCTGTGATATCCTCCAATTTAGAGCGGCTGCTTCCTTGGTATATTGCAGTAGGTTATGGTGTTGTTTCCGTAGAAACACATAATGTCAGATAAACACCAGCAGGGCCTTTAGGAAGCAGTGCAGGGGCCACGTTTCACCTTTTACAAAGCATCCTAGCTCCAGTGTCAGTACAGAAACAGGTGGGGCTGATATTCCTGCAGGCATTTGCTAAGTCGGTGGCTGCTATCCGGACTGGCAGCTCATCTACAACGTCTAATTTCCTGCAGTTTTTTAGTCATGATTCACACCTCCTGCAACACCATGAATAAGACTCCGACTGACACTCTGGAACAAAGAATAAGCCAGAACTTTCTTCACAGACGAACAAAAGAACAAGTGCTAACGTTATGCTTCTCTGTCGTCGACAGTGCAAATGACCATGATGACGCTACCATTAAACTCAACCAAATAAAGAAAATGAGCTTCTTCATTACCAAATTGTATTAAGCACAATGTGCATGTAGAGCTTACATTCCTACTGCTATCTTAAAAAATCGCGGCAACCAGAAAAAGCAAATGAAACATCACATTGAAATAGCTCAGCTCGCATGATTGGCACATGCAAAGCAATCAACAAGCCTCTTGACCTGTTCTGTAGTGCTCGTTAGTTATTTTGGGGGTTTATGGCGCAAAAGCTACGAGGCCATCTGCGCCAAACTAATTGTAAGGATCATTGTACTAGAGGACGGGTTTCACAGAAGGTTAACCAAAAGGCTAGAGTCGGTGTAAAAGGCCAATACTACTAAAAAATTCTATCACACGTTCAAAAGGGACTAGAGGATTCTCTCCTACAAGGAGAGCAGGATGAAATGGGATATGATGTTGAAAAAATTCAGGGAAATGAATGCGGCGCTTGGGCTCAAGGCCGGGACACAGCCACAAGATATGCAAAACAGTGAGCCTGTCACCACACTGATCACACACTGGTGGGTCTTCTCCCAAAAGCAGATACCTATGAGTTATAAAAGAGTGTCCAATTCTCAGACGGCACAACAATGTTTCATGAAGTCGGCTCTTGCATGAAGAGCTTTCCCAAACTCCCAAAACAGGTTTGGTAACATGGAGCTTGTTATTGGACTCCATGTCCCATTCCAGTTGCCAGGAATGAAGAATCGAGGACTTCACCAAGGGCTTAATATCTTGATAGGGTAAACAAGACAGCGATTGTGGAAGGTTACCGGCAGACCCTGCAAGCTTGTCGGCTTCTTCATTGCCTAGTATGCCGATGTGACTGGGTACCCAACAAAATTTTATATTTTGACCCCCATGCAATGCAGAGTTAAGTTTGTATTGAATTTGTTGTACAAGCATATTTTTAGTATCTTTAAGAGAGCAAACTGCAAGAATCACACTTTGAGAGTCAACAAACAGGACCGCCCTCAGTATTTTCCTATTGATAATGTATTCAATCGCCATTGATACCGCATAGAGCTCCGCAGTAAAAATGCTGGCAATACGATCAAGTCTTTGAACCTTGGAGAAGCTTTCAGAATATACAGCGCAACCGACGAAAGAGGAAGTCTTGGCACCATCTGTATAAACATGAAGATAACCATCATACTTATTTTCCAGCTCACCAAACTCTTGCTTAATAACAGCATGGGAAATACCGTGCTTGTTGAACTTTGCAAGAGACCAGTCGACTTCAACCCGCTGTGTTTTCCAAGGTGGAATACCGTTGACTTTCCGAACGAGGCCGACCTGGTCCAAAGAAAGGTGCAGCGAAGAGCGAAGATGTTCAATGCGGAAGCTTAACGGTGTTACAATACTTGGTTTATTTTCAAAAAGGCGAAAGAACCTTGACCTCGTGAGTGAAGAGTAAGTCGGATGCTGAGGGTCGGCCAGAATCTTGTAAGCATATGTAAGACTGAGATATGTGCGTCGTTTGTTCAGGGACAGCTCATTAGATTCTGCATACAAACTGAGGACGGGGGACGTCCGGAAAGCTCCTGTTGCCAGTCGCAAGCCGAGATGGTGAACTGGGTCCAACATCTTAAGGGCAGAGGGCCGAGCCGATCCATACACTACTGCACCGTAGTCAAGACGAGACCGTACAAGAGCGTTGTATAGCTGCAGGATACATTTTCTATCAGACCCCCAAGACTTGTGAGATAAAACTTTCAAAAGGTTTGTCGACTGAAGGCATTTTTGCTTCAGAGCTTTAAGGTGGGAAATGAAATTAAGCTTTCTATCAAATATTACACCAAGAAATCGGTGCTCCTTTCTAACAGGGATAGGGGTTCCATTTAATTCCAGGAATGGATCCAAATACAACCCGCGGCGCAAAGAAAAAGGCACACAGACCGTTTTTGAAGCAGAGAACTTGAACCCGTTTTCGTCGGCCCACTTGGACAGTTTGTTTATGGCTAACTGCAACTGACGCTCACAACTAGAAAGGTTACAAGACGATGATGAAATCTGTATATCATCAGCATAAAGAGAATATGAAATAGAAGGTGGCAGCAGTTGTGCGAGTGAATTCATTGTTAGCAAAAACAAAGTCACACTTAAAACACCCCCTTGAGGGACTCCGTTTTCTTGAACAAAGGTGTCAGATAGGACTGAGCCGAGACGAACTTGAAAAGTCCTGTCCGTCAGATATTCCTTTATGCTTCGCAGCATGCGGCCACGGATATTACAGGCATACAGGTTTCGGAGAATCCCATACCTCCATGCTGTGTCGTATGCCCTTTCTAAGTCGAAAAAACCGCAACACAGTGCTGCCTGTTTACAAATGCCTCACGTATAACAGTTTCCAGGCGAACTAAGTGGTCAAGGGTAGATCGACCTTGGCGGAATCCACATTGATTGTTATCGAAGACCCTCTGGCTTTCTAACATGTACACCAGTCGCCTGTTTATAAGCCTTTCATATGTTTTCCCAAGGCAGCTTGTCAGTGTAATTGGACGGTAGCTTGATGGTTGTGAGGGGTCTTTGTTAGGCTTTAGAAGGGGGATGATATGTGCGTGTTTCCAGGCCTGAGGGAAACATGCCTTTTCCCACAAAAGATTAAAAAACAGGAGAAGGTTTTCAAGGGATTCTGGAGAAAGGCGGCGCAGCATTTCATAATGAATTCCATCAGGACCAGGGGCAGAGAGCTTTGTCACATTAAGAGCCATCTCAAGCTCGCATCGCGTAAATGGTTGGTTATAGGATGCTGAATTTCCTCCCGACAAGACAAGCTTTTGTCGCTCCGCACGAGCTTTCAACTGTACAAAGGTAACACTGTAGTTGGCCGAACTAGATGTATTATAAAAATGTTCCCCGAGTATATTACCAATGTCTCTTAGTGATGAAGAAGGAGCGTTAAACGTTGGAATAGCAAAGCACCTATAATCTCCGTTTACTTTCCGATATCTGTCCCAGGCCTCTTTGGCCGGGACAAAGCTGGTTAAAGAAGAAAGATACTTCATCCACGACTTCCGCTTCGCCTGCTTCCTAGTCCAACGAGCCTTGGCTTTTCGTCGCTTGAACTCAACAAGGTTGCTTGAAGTGGGGTATCTGCGAAATCTGCCCCACGCCCTATTTTGGTCCGCCCGGGTTGTGGCACACTCCTTATTCCACCAAGGTTTACATTTTTTTGGTATATTACCAGATGTTTGTGGAATGGACTGCTGAGCAGCCTTTAGTATCTGCTCAGTAACATGAAGTGTAGCGTTCTCAGGGGACATAGAAGAAAGAAGCGCAGGATCTAAAGTGGAGTGAAGATTAAAAAGCGCCCAGTCTGCCTTGTCTAACTTCCACCTAGGGACCCGCTTTAAAAGATTAGGCAATGGAACGGTACTCTCTAAAACAACTGGATAATGATCACTTCCAAAAGGGTTGTGAAGAACCTTCCAGGAGAAGCAAGGAAGTAATGAAGGTGAAGCAATAGAAAGATCAATGGATGTGAATGAGTTGTGTGCCGCACTAAAAAAAGTTGGCTCTTTCCCGTTAAGAAGGCACAGCCCCGAAGACAATAAAAGACGTTCAATCACACCACCACGGGAGTCTTGACGGGTACTACCCCACATGGGATGATGAGCGTTAAAATCCCCCAAAATTAAAAAAGGTTGCGGGAGCTGTCCTATAAGTCCCTGCAGCTCTTGAAGGTTTAAAGGAACGTTTGGTGGCAAGTATAAAGAAACAATTGTTACAAGGCGGTCCAGAAGGAGACGTACTGCAACAGCTTCCAGTGGCGTGCAGAGGGGGACTTGAGAGCAAGCAACTCCACTCTGCACGACCACTGCGACACCACCAGAAGGGGTGGAAGAGGGGCGATCTTTTCTAAAAACCTGATGATGTCTTAAAATGTTAAAAGAATTAGAATGAAGATGGGTTTCTTGCAAGGCAAGAGCGATGGGCCGAAGCTGATCCATGAAATAATTGACATCATCAATATTTCTTAAAATACCGCGACAGTTCCATTGCATAAAATGTAACTTCGTCATCTATTAAAAGGTATGTAAATATGCAAACATGAAAAGATAAAACGTAGTAAAATAAGTAAGACTATGTAGAGTCAACACAAACTAGGTGGAAGACATTGGGATGATCATTTGGGTGGGACTACAGGTTTCTTACTCTTTTTATGTCTACCGGAGGGCGTTTCCCACTCCATACTGTCCTGGTCGGACCCAGGAGTGGACAGATTCTCAGCATCTGTTGACATCTCCACCTCCTGAGAGGTATCCGTTGCTTTTAGAACAGCACTAGTCCGGCCAGGTGTGCGGGGGCATACCCCGACCACGACCGGCTGGAAGGGTTGCAGACGAACTGGGCGACGGGTCGTCCGAGCTCGAATGGTCCCCTCCTTTCACCGGAGCTGCATGGGCACCATGCTGCTCCTTCAGTAGGGGGCCCTCTCTAGCGAGCAAGAGCGAGAAGCTCGCTCCGTCTCCCCAGGGGACCTAGAAGAGGGGGCAGGCGCGGCTGCTGCCGGCCTGTCCTTTGAAGGAGGAGCAGCACGCGTGCTACCACCAGGGACTGGAGGAAGCAGCTGCTGCCCCTGTCGGGGAACTGGGGCCCTGAAGTCGGCCGCCAAGATCTCGGGAGAGACCTGGGTGGCCCTCGACTCCGAGCGTGGTGCAGGGCCCCTGCGCACCACCTCGGCAAAACTTCCCTTAGACAAAAAGGAGAACCGCTTCTTGGCTTCTGGGTACGGTATGTTTTCCTTTACTTTGATGGTAAGGATGTCCTTTTCTAGCTTCCAAGAGGGACATGCACGATAATAAGCAGGATGTGGTCCGCCGCAATTAGCGCAGTGGGCCACAGCCGCCTCGCAAGTATCGGAAACGTGACCTTGACTACCGCACTTCGCACACGTCTCCTTCCCTCGACAGCTGCGTGTTCCATGACCAAAACGCTGGCAACGGAAGCACCGCTGGGGGTTGGGGACGTAAGGGCGGATGCGGCAGTTCAAGTATCCTGCCTTGATTGTCTCAGGGAGAGTGTGCCTTTCAAAAGTCAGTATAACATGTCTCGAAGGGATTTGTTCGCCATCTTTCTTAAACATAATGCGCTTTACGGCGACGACACCGGCACCTTGGAGTCCCTCGAGGAGTTCTTCCTCACTGGTGTGCAAGAAGTCGTCCTCAGAGAGGACTCCACGGACAGTATTTAGCGTGCGATGAGGGCTCACCGACACCTTCACGTCAACGATGGTAGTCAGTTTAAGGAGTGCGTCACTTTGTTTTTTTGTGTTCACCTCCACGAGGAGGTCTCCAGTGTGCTGTTTTTTAGCCTTGTAGGAAAACCCTACAAGGTTTTCTAGCACCTTTGCTACAATAAAAGGTGAGAGCTTTGAAACAGGTTTTTGTTCATCCAGCGAATGAACGATGAAAAACTTCGTAAATGATTCTACGTCACATTCTTTGTCGATGGTTTTTTGTTCAGGGCAGCGCCTTTTAAGGGCGTGCCCTGAACGGGGTTTGGAGGGGTGGGGCGCCATAAGAGGGCAAAGAGTGTTCGGAATCCGCGGTGCACCGCCCACCACCGAGCCCAACAAGGGGTTAGGTAACGCACCATAACAAGAAGGGCTTGGCTGGAGACGTTACGCTAACAGTGCTGCCGGGAAACTATACCCAAGTGTGGGTCAAGACAGAGGTCCATTGCCACCCAAGGTTAGCCCTTGCCGCCAAAGAGGGGTGAAAAAGGAGTAAGAGAAATGAGAGAGAAGTAAAAGAAACAGGAAAGGTA